>JAXGGA010003688.1:0-92500 GCA_038373865.1 Uloborus plumipes | reverse complement strand
ATCTAAGTGTCCCGGTTCCTAACTCATGGGACCCGGACAACCCAGATCTACCCGGTCCGTGACCTGTAGCGCAATTTTTTTTTTTAACATAGGTTTGTGAACCACCCTAGAGTGCCCCCCCCCCCCCCACACGACTATAGAAAATTCTATTCAACTATTTTGATGAGAATACAATGAAAAATCAATATAAATAAAGCAAATTATAAATAAAATACTGCCAGAAAGCTGTTACGAGGATGCAGTAAAGCAACATTATTAGTGTAAAAAATTAAGTGGTCTTCTATTGCAAGAACTAGTTAAACATTAACTAGAACCTTGAAAGTATAGCAGTACTTTTGCCAGAAACTTGATTTTTTCCTCTGATTTCTTGACTACCCTTTTCAGTTCAGCTTTTTCTTTCTCTTTTTTTTTTGTTTTGCTCACTTTCTTTCGTTTTAACATTTTTTAATTTTCTTCCCTAACCTTAGCTACTTTTTTTTATTTCACTCTGTCGTCAAACTGATATCAGCACTTAATGTACTAATATGATTCGCAATCTGGACGACTATAATGTTGTGCTTCACACAGGGCCGTAACCAGAACTTAGTTTCGGGGGAGGGTTTTACCAAACCTATTTCCAGTGAAACCTATAAAGTCAATAAATTTGATTTCATGTTCTATATTCTGTTGATTTTTGTTACAGTAGAGGTTAAAAGGGTATTAAGATGAAAATTGAAGAAAAAAAAAAAAAGACTCATATTTTCAATGAAGAAAAAAAAAATCCTGACTTACTCATATACGCGCATTCGAAGGAGTACTTTTAAAATTTCTATTTCACAGCACTTAAAAATAGAGTTTAGTACTTACAAATTTGAAGAATTTTGGAGTTCTTTTAGTGGTATTAAAAATTTGCAGGGAAAGGTGTACTGTTAAGGTATGTTTGCAATAACTACAATAAAAATAATTATTGCAGAAAAAACACTTAATTTGTACAATTATTCAATAATGATAATTTTATTTTTTAATTGCAGTTTTAAAGTAAATACGAAAATAAAAACAGAACAGCAATAACAATTTTTTCAGTGAGAAACTATCAAAAGCATTTTTTTAATAGTTTTGAAAAATTTTGGAAGGGGTTTGAACCCTAAAAACCCACCCCTTCAATACGGCCCTAACTCCACATATTGATTCTGCAACATGAGATGGTGTGAGGGAGGACTTGAGCTGAAACTCTGAAGTAGGGAAATAGAGCTCTTAATTTAAATGTTAACTAGTACTTTGTTTCTTGCAAAAAATCAGAAATATAATGCTGATATTACAAAACTTGACAGCATTGAAACAAAATCAGAGATTCAGTACTTTTTGTGGCAAGTGAATAATCATGATTAAAATAATTGCGGAGTTTTTTTTTTTTCAATTTTTAAATGAAAGTTTCACTAAAAATGAGAATAAATTTTATGTACTTGTCATTTTTACAAAGCTTTGATGTATACTCAAAAAAAAAAAAAAAAAAAACTCCCAAACATTTTGCAAAAGGATTATCATTTCTCGCAAGGTAGAAGATCACACGAACTTGAAAATTGCACATAAATGAGCTCTTTAAAATAAAGAAAAACTTTAAACAATACACCTCTTATACCCCTGTTTAATTTTTATCACTTTGTATAATTTTCCTCTATTTAATCATAAATTCTAAAAATATTATTCAATGAGTTACTTCAAATTTCACACATTTGAACTGGAAGCTTATGTAAAAACTACCCATTAAAAAATTAATAAAATTAAATAAAAAAGTTGATTAAGGTTTTAAGCAGGGTTGGCAAGTTTTTGACAGTCGGAGGTTTTATCCGGTTTTAACCGTGGTTTTTACCGTCATGTCAAAAACCCTTTTTTGACATGGTTTTTGACATAAGTGTCAAAAACCTAAATTTCTGTCCAAAACATGTTTAAATTTGATATTGATAATCAAAATACATTTTCAAATGAATTTGAGAATTTCTGATTTCAGACACTGAAATAAACTTTTGGAGTTTTAGGTTATTAAAATAAAGTGTAATAAGCAATCCTTATCATAATTGAAGGGGTCGGGAGTAAATAATGGTAACTAGCATTTTAAAAAATCAAACATATGGCTTTTGAATACGGCTTTATTGCTTTGAGGAATTACTGTAACAGATTTTTTTATTTTAAAAATAAAGTGGGTACATTAATTAAGTGCTGTGTGTCTTGGGTATACTTAATAAATTTTTACAAGTGAGTTTTTTAATTTTAATTTGAAATAATAAATTTTAACTAATAAATAAATAAATAAAATAGTTTGATCAAAAATATTTAGCAGATTTGTACACCGAGTACTAATTAATTTAGTTTTGCTTTTACTCAAAATTAAAAAAAAAAAATCACTTTAACCCTTTCACTGCCATTTTTTTCTGAGAAAAAAATAAAATAAGTACTTAAATACATATCAGTTATATTGCAAATAATTGTTAAAATTCTGAAAAAAGAAGAAAATTACACTGAATTGTCAGTGATATCAAGGAATACCAGCGGGACATGCATTCACAATAATACACAGCATATTTAGCCCATAGTGTCATTTGAAACTGCGGGACATATATGTCCCGTTGGTAGCGAAAGGGTTAAAGTAATGATGTAAAGATTTTTAGATTGATAAAATAGCTAATTAATAGTTATTAAAACATTTAAACAAAACTACTTTAAAAACTGGATTTAACTTTTAATACTTTTAACTTTTTTCATGGCATAACAAGTTAATTTAAAAGAATGAGAATTAATTTTCATTAAATTTATTAATTTAATTTTTATTAAACTTGACTGATGAGATAACTAATTGATAGTTTTTAAACATTTAAACAAAACTTCATTAAAAACTGGATGAAAGTTTTAATATTTGTAACTTTTTTCACGCCATAATAAGTTAATTACAAAGAATGTGAATTAATTTTCATTAAATTTATTAATTTAATTTTTATTAAACTTGATGGATAAGATAACTAATTGATAGTTATGTAAACATTTAAACAAAACTACTTTAAAAGCTGGATTTAAGTTTTAATATTTAACTTTTTTCATGGCAAAACAAGTTAGTTTAAAAGAATGAGAAATAATTTTCATTAAATTTATTAATTTAATGTTCATTAAACTCGATTGATAAGATGCATAAATTTTATTTAATATTTTTCAGGATGAGAAACCTTATACGTTCATAAAAAATCTCAATAACCAATGTATTTGAGTTTTCGACAGGTTTTTGACGTTTTCGACAGGTTTTCGACGTGTCATGTCAAAAACTGCTTTTTGATGTCAAAAACCCAACCCTGGTTTTAAGTGAAAAAATACTTATTGCAAGTAAAAAATTTAACATTTAAAAGCTCATTTGCTAAATATTTAGTACACTTCCCACCAAAAAAGTAATTACAATGAAGAACTATGAATGTAATATGTAATATGCTTCAGTTAGCTTATACAGTCGACGCTCGTTATAACGACCACACGTTATAAAGACCATCCTAATATAACAACCAGTGAGAAAATCCCCAACTGTATCCCAATATACTCTATGTTCTACCTCTTATAGCGACCACTCGTTATAAAGACCGTTTTCTGTAGGACGGAGACGGTCGTTATATCGAGCGTCGACTGTATTAAAATAGCTGTCGAATTCTAAAATAACTGAAATTACAAGATGTGCACAATTATTGAAATCTCTAAGTTCCTAAAAATAAATTTTTACTTAATCAGCTGTTTATTATTAAAATTCAGTTGAAGGAAAGTCTTAAATAAGTCAGTTCCTTCAATCTACTAAACTTTGAGCCGATTTTTCCCCAATATATATCAAATAAATAGATCCACCCCTTCCTCAGTAGCTGTGGCTATTAAGTAAATCACTTTTTACCCAAAAGCTAAAGCAGCGAAGAGGTTATTTCAAAATCGAAGCCCCTCCCTGATTGCTATTTAAAAAAATAATAGTGGATCTGTCCATAATAAAAGGCAAAGGGATGTTCTTTTTTTTAGGTGACAAAGAAATAAGAATAAAAAATAATGGGTTTCAAATTAATAAATAAAATCAAATAGGGCGAAAAAAAAATCACGATTTTCGAATGAAAACTTGCTTTGGAAAAAAAAAGAAGTCTCCAAAAAAGTAGCTCCAGTGAAAATAAGTTGCTTTTTAGCCTGTTTGTGCACAAAAAAAGTCACCAAAGTCGCCTAGAGCCAAAAAAAGCAGCAAAAAGTAGCATTTAAGTAGCCTGTGGCAACCCTGTTATTCATGCAAAGAAGAAACTCAAAATAAATCAGCTGTTTGATCCTGAGCATTGGAATCTTCAAGATAAGCTACCAACAAGGCTTTGTATTACCAAAGAAACTGAGAATTGTAAAAGACAAAGCGGAGCGTGGCATGGCCCTTATTGAAACATTTGTAAAGACTATCACTAACAACGAAAAACAAAGACGATGTCTTCTTCAAGTGGTACAGGAACACAGAAAAGGTTCAAAAGTTGTAAAAAAGTAACCTTAAAAAGTATTGCAAGAATTAATGAGCGAATTACTATATTGAATGCATTTAAATTTATTTTTTATATTTTTTCTGTATTTGATTAATTTTCATACCATTCTGCATTTCATTGGTTTTTCAGATTTATAGTTTTATTTTTAGATTGCACGCTTTTTTTCCTCAGAGATATAAAAAAGCAATAAAGTAACTTTATTATTATTATTTACGTTCGCATTTGTGCCACTATCACAAAATTTGAGGTACTCCTAAATGTAAATATAGTTTACTAAAATTTTGTGCAAATAATTCAGTGTATATAAAGGCCTAAATAAGACGGTAAGACGAACAAAAATACAAAGGCTACTTTTTCCATAGATATCATTTACGTTCACGTTTTTGTTAATATCACGAAATTTCAAGGCGTTTGAGCGACCTCCAAATATTAATATATTTTGTCAAAACTTCGCACAAATAATCAGTGTATATAGTGGCACAAAATCAGAGGGTAAGACGTACAAAAATACAAAGTTAATTTTTTCCATACATTTCTGAATCACCCTAATAGGGGAGACTGTGGACGGTTGTGACACGGCGCGGTTGTGACAGACGTCATATTAGCTAAACCATAATTAATACTTTGTTGAAGCGAAGAGAGAGAGAGAGTATCAGCATGTTTGACTGAATGTGTGTCAAAGCATTGCGGTAGCCATCGAGGGACATTAACGCTAGCAGAGGGGTTGGTTACTTTTTAACAGTCAAAAGTAAGTTTTTTGTTCGATTTCTTTTAGTAATCCCTGTTGAATGGGTACAGATAGAGAAATGAAAGTTTTCCCCCGTTAGTAGTGAACCTTAATAGTGAAATAGCAGTGATTACTTTTTATGTAGGCTATTTTGTATTGCCATGGCGATTGCTATTTTCAAAAGTAGTGGGTTGGGGTCGGTTGTGACAAATTGCGTGGGGACGGTTGTGACACGAGTAAAACATGTTTTTATCATATTTGATGCCCATAATACGCTTGAAGAAGACAGAAATAGGGCAGTGTGACCTAATGAAATATAAAGAAACTTATAAAGAAATGAAACTTTTTTTTTCGGACAGCTTTGGAAATGCAACGTTAATCGTAAGTCTTTGCTACGAAACATTCATTCGTAAACGCGATGGAGCCGGCCGGCGCTGTCACAATGAAAACAACGTGTGCATAGGTTATATTCTTCATAATAAAGTGCTTTTGAGCTTACATATAAGCTGAAAGCAGACATGAGAGTAAAATGGCTACTGAGAAATGGTTTCGTTCATTTATGAATAGAAATTTTTCACGTCTGTTCGTGTAGCTCATGCAACTAGCCTTTCAAGAGTAACAAGCTTCAATAAAACAAATAAATGTGGAATCTTTCTTTGATACTTGAGAATTGTTATGAACAGACACGGCTATGACCCACAGGATGTGCATAATGTTGCCAAAACAGACGTTACGAAATTCCAAAAACCTGATATTGTTGCAAGACTTGGTATAAGGCTACTTCAACTGAACGAGGCACATTAAGTGTTAAACCTTCCCAGATGAAGGTTATGTTGCATTACGTTTAATATTACTTGAAATTAAAAGTGATCTAGACTGTTTTGCTGTATTTTAGAACTTGTCACAACCAACCCCAAGCACTGTCACAACCGCCCCTGGAGTGGGGTCGGTTGTGACTTTTTTTCTTTTTTTGTTTAATTTGGTCCTGTGAGTTAACTATTGTACTTAGGGAGAAAATTTTAGTATTTATAAGCAGGCAAATGTACACTTTAACATAAAAACAACTTTAAACCAGCTCAAAGGCATTACTAAGGGATCTATGGGGGAGCAAATGAAAATTGTCACAATCGTCCCCAGTCTCCCCTATATATATATATACACTGCTCGACATTGAAAATGCAACACCAAGAAGGAGTGGTCAGAAATTCATGCAAATTTCACCGTAGACGCACGTCACTGAGTTATGCAAATGATATGAAATGCGCAGCTCTCCGACGAACGTAAAGATATAAGAGAATGAAGTTGAAAAGTGGGCTATGTTCATTTTGGTTTTTCTGCCAGACTAATTATCGGAGAAATTTGGTTTTTGTCTCGAAGGATACGTGTGATAGGAGGAAATGCCACGCCGTCCTCAACGAAGACACTTCCAGCATATAGACGACTTTACAAGGGGTATGGTGATCGGACTGAGAAGGGGAGGTTGGTCCATACGTCAAATTGCAGCTGATACCCACATGGATGCAAGCACTGTGCATCGGCTGTGTCGGAGATGGTTGGAAAGAGGAAATGTAGCCACATTGAGGGGTGCAAGCAAACCCAGATAATATAGACGAACTCGCGAACGCCGTTCGCAGAAAACTTTCGAAGTTTGCAGAAAATTTTTGCATTTTTTTAAAAAAAGTTATAAATTTAGGAAGTTTTCTATCTGAAATATGTCTTGATTTTGTTCATTGTGGGGCAGTAGCTTGTTACATACGAAACTGACACATTCATTAATCATGACGGATTGATAACCAACCTCACGGTAGAACCTGCACTTCATACAACTTGATATTTTTGTTGTTGGTAGCCCTTTAGGATTCAGAAGCCCCCTTTTTTTTGCAGAAAATTTGAAAGAAATTATTTAAGTTTGCAGACAGTTTTACATTTTATCTAAGTCTGGGTGCAGGTGCAGTCAGAGTGACGTCAGACCGCTTGGATCGACGGATTCACCGACAAGCTGTGGCGGACCCGCAAGTCACTTGTACGTCGATTCTGCAGCACGTGCAAGGTACCCTGGATGTTCCTGTGTCGACCAGAACCATTTCCCATCGACTGGTTCCCGTCGACTGCAATCACGGCGCCCGCTAAGAAGACTGCCATTGACCTCGCAGCACAGACTCCAAGGTTTGGAATGGTGCCGGACCATAGCGACGTGGATGGCAGAATGGCAAACCAGGGTTCATACTTATTTTTAAAAATGAAAATTAAGGACTTTTTAAGGGCTCCCAATTTTTTTAAGGACTCATAGGAAAATATTTAAATAGCTTTAGGAACACAATTTTGCTATAAAACACTTTAAAAATAATGCAACAATGGTTCAACTTTTTAAACTTATTTTGTGTTCAATTTTTTGAACAATATTATTTAGTTCAGTCTCCTTCTCATGGACAATTTTTCTAATTGCATTTGCTTTAATAAATGTCTGAACATCTGTTCTTTTCCCCCTTCATTACAGAGATTATTAGCAGAAATTTTTAAGTTTTCAACATCTATTTCTAACGCACTTATTAATCTACTTCTTGCTATTTTCAAAACGCAAAAAACTCCACAACACATGTGCGTCTCTTCCTCGATCACCTAGGCATAAACAGAGAAATCAGTAGAGTTCAGTTGTTGGGCGTCTGTTGAAGTTACTGAGATGTATAACAAAGTGGAGTTGTACGCATAGGTATAAGGCGAAAAACCTTGGATAACACCCATACCTGCCAACATGTCTTCTAGAAAATCTTGCAATTTCCTCGAAACGTACTAAGGCAATAACCTATTCTTTAATTAAAATTAGACATTAAATAAGGTATTGTAATTATATCACTGTCACTTTCAGTAGTTTTCTTTCATTTTAATTACCATTTTAACTTTTCCTTAGATTTTCAATTTAATAAATTCATTTCAGTTATACAAGTTTTGGTGAAGTATGTTCTGAATATCAGCATGCTGGAAAGGAAAAAAAAAAGCATGAATAATAAAAAATAAATGAAGCAAAAGTTAAGCTTCACTAGCCATGTCAAAATAACTTCCAGCTGTCAAAAATATTAAACTACTTTCAAGGGCCATTCCAGCCTTACGTGTGTGACTTTTTGACGCCATTTCTTTGCAAATAACAATAAAAACCAGGACGATATTTTTTATATATTTCTTAGTGGTTGCTATTGGAGTAACAGAAGATATGCAAAAGTTGTAATGCGGCGTTATTTTTTTCATAGGACAATTTTGAATTTTTTTATAAAATTTTAAATACAGCCTTACGTGTGTGACTCGGAAAATCTGAAAATAAGCTATACCTCATATTATTTTGTAATTTCCTGTGAAGTTTTAAAAGATAAATGAACGGTGATTTTTGTGCATGTGTCTAAGTATACTAAGTAAGTATTCCACATATTTTTTTTTTCTAAACTTCGTAGAGTAGCAATAAAAATTTTTTAATTTGCCTTACGTGTGTGACACTAGAGCCTTACGTGTGTGACCGCGTGCAGCATGTCTTCATTTTAAAGTCAATTCAACTTCCACAACTGATAATTATAGCTATCAGCATTATATATGTGTCTGTCTGTCTCTACCCCCCCCCCTCCCCCCCCCCCTCTTCTAATATTTTTTGAGTGAGCAGTCCGATTTGAACAAACTTTTTTTTGTTCGAAAGATCTCGGCGAGGAGACCTCATTCTCATATTTGACTTTTAGATTTGAACAATTTTTCGTTCAACTTTGAACCGTTCAAACAACCTGTCCCCCGTTAACAACTTTTGAGTAAACAGTCCGATTTGAACATTTTTTTTTTGTTCTAATAATCTCGGCGAGGATAAATAATTCTCACATTTAATATTTTGGTTTGAGCACTTTTTTGTTCAACTTTGAACCGCTCAAACAACTGGTCCCCCGCTAATTACTTTTGAGTTAAACAGTCCGATTTGAACAAACTTTTTTTGTTAGAAAGATCTCGGCGAGGACAATTCATTCTCATGTTTGACTTTTCGAATTGCCCCCCCCCCCCCCCCACGTACCCATTATCTTTCGGATGAATATTTTACCAAATTTGAAATTTGAAATTGGCAAACGGGAAAGTAGGCTCGTTCAGTTCCGGACGGAACCACTTGTTTAATATTTGATTTTTTGCCCTAAACGAAAGATCTGATTTTGTTGGACAACGCCGCTAGTAAATAATTAAATTGCAAAGATGTGTTCACAAAATAAAGAATGAAGACGAAATTAATTCTCATTTGTATACGAATTATATATATAGGTTATTTTAAAATTTATTTATATAACATGTTACATGTAATCAGAGGAGATTAACAAAAAAGTTTAAATTAAAAGAATCGGTTCCTGGGAAAGTTTCTCAAACAACCGGACAACGCAGCTAGTAAATACTTAAATTTTGCAAGGATTTATCCACAAAATGAAGAATGAAAATTAAATTAATTCTGTTATATACGAATTAAATAGGTAATAATTTTAAAATTCATTTTAAACATGTTACATATAATCAGAAAATATTAACAAAAAATATCTCGATTTAAACCAAAATAATTGGTTTCTCAGGAAATTTCTTAAATAATTTGTTCTTTTTGTTATATTTGTACGAATATTTGTATCTTTGTCAAATTTCTTACATAATGAAAAGTACCTGACTCTTAATGTAAACCATTCAAAAGCCTTACGTGTGTGACAGCTTTTAAAGAGCCTCGTTAAAACGTTTCTGCCGAATGGATGAAGATGTAAGTCAGGTTACAGGTGTTATGTATCAAGTTAATTTATGATATGAGATAGTTTTCTTTTAGTCCCCTAATTAGACCTTGGGGGGGAAACTTTTCTTTCTTTTGCCTTACGTGTGTGACCAAAAAAAAGTAACCTGCATATTTTGAGGGGTTAAAAACTTATGAAACACTTTATTACAAAAAATATGAGATATAATCATACTAAAGGATCTGCATTCATGATATTTGATAGTTTTTCCAAAAAAAAAAAATTGATTATTAGGTGAAAAAAATTCTCTTGCATTTTTTCACTAACAATGCATTTTTTTAAAACTTTGTCTTAATGTTATTAAACAAGGCTAAAATATGAGAAAAGAAAATTTTTTTCTTATAATTGATGCTGGAATCGAAAAGAGTAGATATTTTTTTGTCAAAAAATAAGGTTTGTTTTTTATTATGGGAGGAAAAAATTTTGGTGTGTTAGGACCACTTTTCGTGGAACTGCCCTCAAGATGAAAAAGGACTGAAACCTCAACACAGGAAGCAATTTTCGTTGACTATAGATCATTTTTTTAATGAATTCATTTATTAATTATAAAATTAAAAAATAATACAATAAGTTCATTTAAGATAGCAATATGTCAAAATAACTTCCAACAATCAAAAATATTAAAACACTGACAATATGTCAAAGGATTGAAATGTCAAACAAACGAAGCGATTTTACCAGAATCACAGGTAAAACGTAACATGTAAAGTGGGGAGGAAAAAATTAAAAAATTATTAAAATAAATAATTAAATGTGATAACCTAAGGTAGCATATGTTAATGTAATCTAAAATTTTCACAAATATTAAAATATTTGCACGATGCAAAAGGATTGCAGGCTCAATCACATGAACCAGTTTTCCGCGAAGTACGCGCTCAGTGCTGAAATATGACAACGTTTAGGCTCTCGTTTCAACACATGTATCGATGGATTTTAAAGGAGCCTAGTAACTGAAACTTAGTTGTGTGAAAAAAAAACACATAAATAGATGAAAAAACTGTAGAAAACGTACAATTTTACACCTTTACTGTACGATCGTACAATGCAAAAAAACGTACATTGTACGGCCAAAACGTACAAATTGGCAGGTATGCACTCCAGCTCTTAATTCATGGTGAAAAAGAAAGAAAAAATAACTAAAACAGTTTTTTAAAAATTAAGGACTTTTTAAGGGTTTTTTAGGGACCTTAATTTTGCTTGATAAAATTAAGGGTTTCTTAAGGGTTTTTTAAGGAAGTACGAACCCTGCAAACCGTAGTATTCTCAGATGAATCCCGCTTCTGTTTGTCCAGCGATAGTCATCGCATACGTGTGTGGCGTCGACGTGGAGAAAGATCGAATCCAGCAGTAACTGTGGAACGCCTCACAGCGCGACAACGTGGCATAATGGTTTGGGGCGTATTGCATACAATTCCGTATCACCTCTAGTTCATATTCGGGGCACTATGACGGCCCAACGATATGTAGATAATGTACTGCGGCTGGTGGCAATCCCCTACCTTCAGGGTCTGCCAAATGCAATTTTTCAACAGGATAAGGCCTGGCCTCACAGTGCTCGAATCAGCCAACATGCTCTACGAGGTGTACAGATGCTTTCGTGGCCACCATACTCTCCTGACTTGTCACCAATCGAACATGTGTGGGACGTGATTGGACGCCGTTTGCAGAACCTGTCACTGCCTCGTTCAGAGGACGAACTGTGGCAAATGGTTGAAAGGGAATGGAGTGCCATCCCTCAGGACACCATCCGCAGGCTTATTGACTCCATGCCTAGACGTGTTTCTTCGTGCATTGCTGTCCGCGGTGGTCCTACTTCTTACTGAGCCAACGCCGTCCTCGCTCTAAATTTTGCTTATTTATTTTGAAATAAATATCACTTATTGTTCCATGCTGTCTCTGTCTTCTTACCAAATTTCATCAATTTCTGACCACTCCTTCTTGGTGTTGCATTTTCAATGTCGAGCAGTGTATACAGTAGAAGACCGATAAACCGCGGATCTATAAACCGCAATTCTCTATAAACCGCGCAACCTTTCGGATGTAAACAGTGAATTTCGCAGCTAAGCAGTTGTAAAGTTTTCGCGCTGAAAATTAAAAAAAAAAAAGCTGAAATTTATTTTTTGCTCTTTAAAAGCATTAAGTAATTTCAAAAAATGTATTTTTGATGTAAAATGTATTTTTAAAGTATGAAATGGGTGATCTGAAAACGATAACTAAACGTACTTCAGCGCTACTTGCAAGCCATGGACTAAACCACGATGCAAATAGGAATTATTATTCCCGCGATTGGCAACGAGTCATGACTATGCAAGTTGTTTTGATTATTCCCTCCCACGTTGTTTTGATTATTCCCACATTGTGAAAGTTAGAAGCAGAAGCGTAGCATCAAAATACATAAATATTACTGCCTCATGATATACAAATAAAGGAATGGAAGAAAGCATCGAGAAAATAGCCACTGGTGGCAATAAAAAACGCGTTCTTCTCACCATATCCCAATTAGTATTATTTTATTTTTTAAAGAATCAACAAACATTCTGTTATGACTTTCCTTATATTATTAATATTTAAAAAGTAAACATAATGATCTGGTATCATACATGACCTCCAAATATATGAGATTAATTATTTTCTATATGAAATGACCTTTATAACGCAAAAACCTTTATAACGCATAACCTCTGGTCCCAAGGTGTGCGTTATAAAGGTCTTCTACTGTATATGTATGTATACATATATATATATATATACAGTCAATTCGCGATAACTCAAATATTACTATAACTCGAATTTCTTATTCGGTCCCGATCCCTTTGTCTTCAATTCTATGTTAATTTTCCTCCATATCTCGAAGTTTACTTCCCTTAACTCGAAGTTTTTTTGAAGTGACTAAACATTTGATAGTTAAAAAGCAGAAAAAACTTTCAAGTGAGAGCATGAAATTTTATTTATTCTTCTCTTGTGGGGGGAGGGGGATTCATTCAGGGCAAATCTGAAGTCAAAAGAAGATTTGTTGAAGCAATATGCAATCTACTTATATTAAAAACCGAGTATCTATCTTTCTTTCTAACTATCTATCTATGTCATGCTTCTTTCTCCTGAACGCCAACGAACTGAAAGTCGAACCAGGTACCGATAGATAGGTAATTTTTCAGGCTTCATTAGTTTCAATTTATATAATTATACGATTTTAATTAGCGAAGATATCAATTAATAAGTAGTCAAGTTTAAAGCGATTAAGCCTAATAAATGATTAAACTTCCAAGACATTTATTTCTTACCGTTGCCATTTTGAATTAAAACGTTAATTAAATTATTGAACTATTTAAAACTCCAAGATATTTATTTCCTACCGTTGCCATTTTGAATTAAAACGTTAATTAAATTATTGAACTATTTAAAATTCCAAGATATTTATTTCTTTACGTTACGATTTTAAATTAAAACGTTAATTAAATTGAACTTTTTAAAATGAAAGAGTGTTATTTTTTTCCATTGTCATTTTGAATATGTGTTATAACAAAGTTCTAACAATTGTTTTTATTCTAATTATTAATGACATATTTTTTTTTCTGGTACCATTTTGAAAATGTGTTTTTAAATAAAATTGCAATTGCTGTTTTTAGAAGGGCCTTTTTTTGGCCGTGATCCAAATATTAAAAGAACTTTTTCGTTTAGAATTTTGCAATTAATTTTACAGTAAGAAAGCGGTTTGGAAATAATTGTTTTTGGAAAGGAATTTTGTTATTTAGGGAGAGTGCTAAGTATGCGCTACTTGACATCGTCTTTTTTTTTGAGGAAGCATGTACAAATAATTCGATTGATTCTTTGATCCAGGAAAACTTTTTAGCGAGCCGCTTTAGCGGAGAGCAGTTTATTAAACTTTTCCTTGGTACTTTAAAGGTGAGCCGCCTTGGCGGCGAGTAGTTTATTGAGACTTTCCTCGCTACTGCAAAGGCGAGCCGCCTTGACGGCGAGTAAACTGTTTAAACTTTCCTCATTACTTTAAAGGCGAGCCGCCTTGGGGGCGAGTAGTTTTCTCAAACTGCCTTTACTACATTACAGCCCGTGCAACGCCGGGCCACGCAGCTAGTACAGGAATAACACCTGTGGTGGTTCTTGCTGTATTGTTTGCACTTATTACATCTGTAAGGAATTAGATTTCCAAAAGTTTTGCTTCTTCAATCTTCAATGAATCGTAAGAGTGACATAGTGATTATTAAATTTAAAACAAACGACTTTTAAATCAGTTGATAAAGAAAATTTTTCTTTAATGTGAATTTAAGAAATGTGATTAAAACACTGAGGTTTGCAACTAGGGTACATACAAACCATGGAAGAAACTGAATCTGTTGCCAAGGAAGAACGATATGTGAAAAAGGTGTGAAGCTTCACAAGAATGAAATATGTATTCAAAGATTTCTTTTTTTTTTAATGTTTTAAGTCAAATAGTGTACATTTTAATTAATTAAACTTGTTAGTTATCTATACACTAATTGAAGATTCCAAATTTTTATTATTAAAATGTTGGAAATCAAAACTAATAATAAGTCAAACTTCCGATAGGTTGAAGTTTTTTTTCGGTCCGTTCAAATTCGAGTTATCGAGAATTGACTGTAATACATACATCCATTTTTACATATATAGATTTTATTTACAGGCAAAAAATAATTAAAGAGGTATTTCAAATAATTATAACTTACTTCATCATAAGAAGTGCTGCTTGAAGATGCCCCTGAAAGAAAAATATTTCTTCAGATCAAAAAATTGAACTTTTATGTACTCTCTGCAGCTTACTGAGATGTGCAGGCACAGAAAAACTCCGCAAATTTATTTTGTTTATTCAAATTTCTGGTTAATCATAACTATTTTTTTTAACTTAGACTTGAAGAAAAAAATACCTGAAAAGCTTTAAATATACTAAACTGGGCTCATACAAAGTTTGTATGATAAAAAATAAGGGTTTTGTCAAGGTAGAAGGAGCAAGGCGATAGGTATCAAAATTAAAGGACTCATTTCAGGAATAAACTTGTCTTCAAAGAAATATACATCATGTCATCAAAATGTACAACTTATAAATGAAGGGTTTAAAGGATGACGGGGCTATGTTACATGTTTTGAAAACACAATCTAGACACAGGTAAGCAATGGATATAGGCAAACCAATAAAACTTGGAACATTGACAAATAGATGTCAATAGATTAATTGTTTTCACTCACTTAATGTCAAAATAAGAAAACAAAAAAGCTGCAATACTGAAACTTTGAACCTAAATTACTCTAAGTTAGGGTTCTGTTACACCACCCCTTCATCCTTCAAATATGGCGAAACTGTTCTGTCTTTCTTTTTTACTTGTACTCTACCGATTTAGAATGGACTTGTTCTTGCCTATGTCACATATAATTGACAGATACAGAATCATGATGGTAATGAGATTATTTGTATTGATTCCTTTTTCCTAATTGCTAGGGCAACTACAATTAACCTACTTAGCCTGCCACTTCCTCTATCCATCCAAATCAAGAAAATTATCATGATAAATTGCATACATGCATGTCTCACCTTCAGAACTGAATGTATATACTGTCGTCCCCGATTAATTGGGTAACGGATAAACGAATACCCCGATTATATGAATAGAAAATCCTGGAACTGATGCCATAGACGCAATGTTAAAAATCCCCACTTAAACAAATATCCTGCTTAATTGAATAATATTTCTTGGAACCAACAGTATTAGTTTAAGCGGGGCCGACAGTATATAGTTTCTACTTATTTCAAATATATGAAAAGAAAGTTTATAGAATAAGCAGCATCATCAAATCAGGAGTAGAACTGGATAATTTAGTCATTCAGTCAGCCGCCTTTTAAAATTAGTGTATTTACGAGAAAACAGAAAAGTGCCTATCCTACTCTGCTGAGCACAAAAGTTATTGCTGTTAAAAGTTTTGCGTCACCATGTACTTGATTCAGATCCGACTGTTTTGAAAAAGTTTTTTTTATTCTTCCTAGAGACAAATGATCATAAAACATTGTATTTTGATGAAATTTGTGACAAAGAACCACATGGTGACCTAAGTTGGTAAGCCTAAAAACTTATTCTGGGCATCATGTCTACATTTAACTTCTTGTTTCTAACACTGTTAGAGTCCCTATGATTTTATTGACAAAAGTTGCAGAAAAAATTCTTCTTGTTGCATAAAATTGATCTTTGATAGTTGGATAGCCATGAAGCTCAGGAAAAATGAAATGAATAAATATGACAGGAGTTCCAAGGATTCCAAAATGGGTTATTGATGAACAGATGAATTTTTACATTTTTTATTTTCATGGTTTGTGCAGCCGTGTTAAACGGCTCGACTTCTTTCTACGGAGAATAAAGTTAATATCTTAACATTCTAGACAGACAATGATTCAAAGATCATTTTTTCCTTAAATTTACATAAACTTATTACAGATGTTATTCTTAAAAATTAGTAAAATGTGTAATTACGATTGCACAATAAATTCTTTAAACCCCAAACATTTGTATTTCGATTATTTTTCTTCTTTCGCGTAAAATTCGTGACTGACAAGTTCGACTACATTTAGTTTATTTCATTAAGTCAAATTCGTACAGCAAACAATTACAACAGGACTTTTCAGAAAAGCAAGCCTCCTTTCTCTGTTCAAATATTCTCAGAGTAAATACGAATTAGGTTTCTTTCCTTCTTCAAAAAAAAAAAAAACTACTAACAAGTTGTGAAACTTAGATAACAGACGAGGAAAGAAGATTTAAGTTTTCAAAAGCAATAAAAACTTTACAAAGCTAATTGGAAAATCTCAAAGTAATTCTAGATTTGAAAGAAGTTTTCGAAACTCTCTCTTTCTCTCATCAAACTCAAATATAAAATCTTCAAAACCTGACCACAGTAGAAATTATGTGCTGCAAGTGCATCAAAGAAAGTTATAGGATGAGCATAAATAAACGAAACCTGTGTTGTGAAATAAATTTAACTTATTTCTAAATCATTGGCAAGTAACAAATGTTTTCGAAATTTACGACAGAAAGTAACATAAATTCTAAATCACATTAGAAAATAATGCACTACCTTCGTCGGCCATAGCGGAAAAAAAAAACAGACGATATCGATGAAGAAGAAACCATTTCCTTTTTTTTTTCTTAAAAAAGTCAGAGTTGAAGTTAAAACAAACTTGTCAACCAAATTTTTTTCGCGGAATCTTCGAGGAAAACTTTAAATTTTTTTCATTATGGATAAGAAATAAAAAAAGATACTGCAATAAAATCGTCATAAAAGTATTTCAGTATTTCGTAGTTGAGAGGAGAAACCACTGATCTCAATATAACAAAGCTTTCATGCATCATTTGAAATTTGAATAGAGTAATTGCTCCAAATGGCTGCCCATGGATGTAATCGGGGATCCAACATGGAAAATCTGAAGAGGAAAAGAAAGAGGAAGAAATGGAAACCATGGTGTTGGTATCCTTTTGTCAAAATCGTGGTAAAATGCAGTCTTTACATTTCTGTTATAAGAAACGAAAAAGTTGCAGAAACAAGTGTTCAATCTAGAAGGAGAAAAAGACAAGATGTTGGTCTCTGAAAGTTGTACTATTTATTATAAACAGGCCTTTTTTTAGTGCTAAAAAGGCACAACAACACGCGGTGTCCCCCCCCCCTCTTGCTAAGAAAAATTCCTCACTCTCGAAAATTGCTGAGTGCCATTTTTGAGCGCCCCCCCCCCTTTTCAACAATTTTTAGAAAATCACAAAATTTAAAAGTAATTCGGCTTTAAGGAATGGAAAAAATCAGTATTCTACCCCCAACCTCACTACTTAAATGTCCCCCCCCCCCCAGATATGTAATTCCTGGGCCTGATTAACCAAAAAGCTCCGGAAGCTTGAGCTTCCCCTCAAAAATTTCTTGGGGCACAAAAATGGCTGTCTTAAAAATATTTTTAGACCATGTTTGGCTTCATGACATTGGATAAAAAGCGGTTTGAACACTCACCCTGAAATTTTTGGCGTTAATGCTTCAAAATGCAATTTTAAACATTTCTTTGCATCGTAAAGGAAAGGGTGAAAAATTCGGGAGTCTCTTCCAAAAAGCTCATTGTATCATTATCTTTAGAGACATTGGACAGATGATGAGAGGGGACTGATTTCTGTAGAAATTTTTGAGTTTTAAATCCCTAAAGTTTCAGGCTATCGATCAAGTTATTCAGAAAAATGTGAGTCCTCAAAAAACCCTTTTCAGAAATTTATCAGAATTTAAAAGCAGAAATTAAATTTCTTTTCAGAAATAACCTAAAATTGAAGTTATAAAACTAAATTTTAGTTATCTTCAATGACATTGTGAAGGAGGAGTGGGAATCGGGTGCTCTTACTCAATAATCTTCTGTAAACCTAATAGCTGAAAATTCGAATCTTTATGGTCCCATGAAGGAGGTTATGATAACATTTTGTTTCAGCGCTTGGAGTATGGAGTCAAATTTAAATTTGTTGCCCTTTGAAGTTTGGACACGGGCTCTTAACTTCCCATATAAATCTCAAACTGGGAAGCATCTTTCTTTTTATTATGCCACTGGTAAAAAACTTAAAAGTTGCAAATCCACTTTAGCTTGGCAGCCTGGCAGTTTTAACCTTTTGTACGGTTTCTAATTCTGTTTTTTCTCTTTTTAGTAAGTTTTAGTTAAAAGCTGTGAATCCATCTTCTTGTTGAAATGTTTTTCTTGATTTATAGTATGTTGTTATGATGTTGAATTAATCCATTAACTTAGCAAAAGGTACTGTGATCGTAAATTTCTAACAGAGAGAATATTAAGACTTCATCAACGCAGAAAGCATTTCCGATGTAATTTTTATTGGCGTGATGAGAAACAATTTAACTGTGGACCTGAACTTGCTGATCATGTGTTGGAGGTAAGTTTCTTAGCTTGGTCTCTGTTGATATTTTTTTTAATTTACAATTGAACTAATGTATACTGAAAAAAAGGGATATGGGTCATTCCATTTTAAATCAACAAATTTTCAAAAAAGTTGTTGCATCACCATTTTTGATTTTGATGAAAATTTGCATGTGTATTCCTTTTACTTCCCAGAGCTCAAAATAGTGTTCATTTTATTTTTAAAAAATTTACCCTTTGATATATAGGCCCTTTTTGTTGTTGGCAACAGCGAAAATCGGGCGTTTTGATGCTTTGTCTTATGAACTATAACTTTTTTTCTATCAAAGATTTTGAGTTCAACTATAGCTCATTGGAAAGCTAAGAAAAAGATCTTTTTATATATGCTATCAATAAATTTCAGATTAAAAAAAATATTTATTTTTTCAAGGTCAAAGTCCACGACGAAAATGACATTTTTTACTACTTTTGAACATTAAAAAACCCATGAAGGGTTCAAAGTAACAAGCCGATTTTTTCATCATATATTCATAGTCATGGTTACTTACTGTATAAAAAAAAATTGGCTTGTTATTCCACCCCCTTTATGAGATATGCTCCCCCAAAGTTGTAATTTTTTTTTTAAATCCAATTTTCAACGCTAAAAAAATGCATGTGGGGGGCAAGATAAAATTTTTTTTACATGTGGTATTTTAACCTCTTTACTGGGGGAACTTCTCACCCAAAAATGGTCTTTTTTTGTGTAAACATTTCGAAGGGCTATGTTCACTTCCCAGCAATACACGTTGCTTGCCCCCTTCAACTTACAAAGGAGCTTCTGCCTCGTTAACCAAACCATTATGGTGATCCAGCGCCCGATAGCGAACTAAAGAGTAGGTGGTAACGCTGACCTTGATGAGTAGTGGGGAAGGGTGACGATGACAGCTAAAATCCTGTGGTATGCATTGAGTTGCTTTCTTTTATTCTAGGGTTCGCTATACTAGGAAACTTTTTCGAAATCCAGTTGCTTCAGAAGCTCTTTCTAAAAAGTTTAATGCAAAATTTTCTGAATAATATTTATTTCATTCAAATGTATTATATTTTATTAGTGCTAGTTAGCGAAATCCAGTTGCTTCAGAATGTCTTTCTAAAAAGTTTAATGCAAAATTTTCTGAATAATATTTATTTCATTCAAATGTATTATATTTTATTAGTGATAGTTAGCTATACTTTAGTTATAAATTGGGTTTTGCAATTCTACTTAAAAATTGCAGCAGTCAGATTACTTAAATCTAAAGTATATATTTAAAAGCATATAATTTGCTATTATTGACAAAGAAATTACTTTCCTCCATCTGAAAAGTGCAACATTTAATTCTTTATGTGAACATATAATTGAATCGTTTATTTCGAAAAGGTAACATCTCTATTTTGATCTCCTCTGTCTCTTTAGAAAATTAAACAGCGCACGGTTATATTTTTGAATGTCATAATCAATGGTTATTTGGTAAATTATTGCAGTAATTGTGTACTTAACTAAAGGCATTTTTTCATTGATTATGACATTCAAAAATATAACCGTGCGCTGTTTAATTTTCTAAAGAGACAGAGGAGATCAAAATAGAGATGTTACCTTTTCAAAATAAACGATTCAATTTCAAAACGGTTTTCGCTGAAATCAAATCATTATACGCCCAATCGGGGAGGTTTTTAATTTCAATCCTATTACTTGATAAACATTTTTGGCTCTATGTTTGTAAAAAAATCAAAAGTTTTATCAATTATGCAAATACTTAACATTCTAAAGTTATTCAATTATTATATTTCGTCAATCTAACTCTGAATCTAATCGTAACGAACTTGATCACAGATTTCCACGGTTCTCAAATAAGTGAACCTATGATAAAAAGGTTTTGTTATGTATTAATAATTTTTCTTGGAGGAAATAAAATACGGACCTTGATTTTGTAAAAGAAAATAAAACGTAAAAAGCACTAAAGAGTGGGAAAACCGCAGATGCGTGTTTCGGCGTTACAAGAAAAGCCTGCTCCAATGCAAAGAATGTGAGCTTATGAATGGCTCCACGTTCCAGGGCACCAAAATTTGAGGAGCACTAAATAAGTATTAAAGTTTTTAAAAAGTTGGGTAATTACATATTGCACTGTAGTAAGGTGCAAATATTAAATTTAGAAAAAATACTTCTCCTAAAAAATTAATCTTTTTTGTAAGCAGTCCAGAACCTATATTTACATTTTTGTTAGATTTAAAAGTTGCCTATAATATTTATGTCAAATTACAATGCAACAAAATTTGACATCTTATATTATAATGCATTATTTATAGCATACACTAGCAATACTTACAATGTATGTATTTTTACATTATACTTCATATAAGACATCTTTAAACTTTAAATCAGAGGCGCAACGATAGGAGATTTTAGGAGTATCCATACCCCCTCCCCTCGAGACCTTAGTCCGAACATTACTGCCAATCTTAATACAGTAGTTTTAAGTTGTGTAAGGATTGTTTTGACGAAAAAGGAACCCTCCTGTAGGTAATTCTTACCACGTTAGTAGTTACGATAATACCTAAGCCCCAAATAGTTTTATTGTTTCACTATACAATAACAAAGAAGGGAGTGAAGGTCAACAAATAAAGATGGTGCCCAGCCTGCACAAGAGTTCACAGTCGGGTCCCGGCAATACGTACTAACTTGATTGGTTGTATATGTAATCACGATAATTTTCTTTCAAATATCTTAAATTTAAAAAGATATTATTATGGTCAGTTGTTAGAAATATAAAACAAATATTGCAAAATGGTGTAGAACCCCAAATATCACAACGCAGAATCGATTAAACTGCGGGTGCCATCACGTCTCCTGATATTTTAAGATGTAGATGACTAGGCTACAATCATAGGATATTTGCCTACAACTCGGTTACTGACTATTCCTAACTGATAAGTTCCTAACAAGTACGAAACTGCAATCTCAGATGTCATGACAGAGTTGTAGATAAATTTGCACACAAATAGTTCCCGTTTTATTTTATTCGCGAAGTCTCTATTGTCTTGCGCATGAGTTTTTTTTTTTTTTTTCCTTTCTGCTGAATGTCTACTTTTGCTTCCATTAAGCTCTTTTTGTTGTAAGAAAATACCCTAGCTGTCCTCCAGTACGAGTTAAATCATATGTAGATTGTAATTACTATTAGTTTATGTTGTTGCTTATGAAAATTTGAAGCTGCTGAAAACATTCTACATCAATAATACGTGACCAGATTTCAGTGAGTTTTGACCAGTGGTCGGAAGTAGCGCGCTACAAGTAGCGAAACTACTGTAGTAGCTACATTTTTAGTAGATTGTAGTGTAGCGCACTACTTTTCAAAAAAAGTAGAGTAGCGAGTAGTGCGATGCAAAAAATAGTAGTTTGTAGCGATTTCTGAAAACTACTTTTCAATTAAAAAAAATAATAAGTGAAAAAAATTTAAAAAAAAGAGAACGAAGTTCTCTTTTCAAAAAGGAAAAAAACAAGGTGGCTTTTGTGGCGAATATTCGTAAAAACTGTAAAAAAAAAATCTAAAAATGACAAATTTTAGCAAAAAAAAGGAACAAAAAGGAAAAGTAACAAATTCAAAGATAATTCCTATTTCTATTCCATATTCGAATGAGGTAATTTTTTAATCTAAACCATTTTTCGAATTTTTTCTGTCGATCCTCAAACGGTGTATTCTTTTTATTTATTTATTTTTTAAAAAGTAGCGAAGTAGCAACTACATTTCAAAAGTGATGTAGCTCGCTACATTAAAAAAAAAGTAGTTGTAGCTGTAGTTAACTACATTTATAAGAAAGTAGTTGTAGTTGTAGTTCGCTACGAAAAATATGTAGTTTTTCCAACTACTGGTTTTGACCATTACGCTATTTTTATATCTGATAATTTTTGAAAATAAAACGTGAATTTTATGAATATTGCGTTGCCGGGGCGGAACATAAATAGTTTTCGGGAGGGTCCCGAAGAGCAAAAAGTGCTTCCCCCACTTCATATATTTTTTATTAAAAAAAAATCACATGAGGCACTTTTAACTGTTTTCAGAAAAAAAAAACCCTAAAGCGAATTAATTTACTTTAAAATACATAAATGTTGCATAATATTTGTACTTCGAATGTGGTAGTAAAATATCCTACATTTTAGGACAACCAAATACTAAATCATAGAGTATAACTCAACAAAATTGGTGTAATAATAGAGGGTATTTACTTAGAAACACTGCCATAACGATCAAAACAGAATAATCACTTTTTTTCATTGAAGAAGAATTAATGAACGAATCGTGAGATTATGTACCCAGTACCCTTGATAAACTTGTGAGTTTTACGTATTCTTTTACACTGATCGCAGATTGCAAAATTAATCCCATAACAAACCAAAGGGTTTTTATTCAAATATATTTTGTGTGTGTTCTTTTTCAAGAAATTAGTTTGGAAATGATTGGTTATGTTATAAAGAAATAAATATTAAAATAGTAATGGTATAGTTAGATTATTTTTATCCCTTTGAGAGGGGCCCAGGACAGTGTCCCCTCCCCTAATTCCGCAACTGTTACTTCATTTTAGACGGTTTATTTGTTTGAATCTCACTAATAAGAAATTCTTGGTGCATTGAAACGAATTTATTTTTGAAAACTAACTGAAAATAGTACCTGAAAATAATTTTATGTACTAAAGAAAAAAAAAATTCTCAACATGTATTGATTTGAAACACGCTGGAAAAAAACTAATGCAATAGCTCAAAGATCAAATTAATATTTTAAAATTATTTTGAAAGAAAACACATTTTTAATAAAATACTTTATTTTTATATAAACAATTTTTAGAAAAGAAGAAACTAGTTCAGATTTTTCTGACGAAATTAAGGTACTTATTTAGCCAAACGATATTTATAATTTTAAATCTCTTGCTAAAATTTAAATTGCTTTTCGTTTTACTTTATTTTGTTATAAAGAAAATATGAAAATCAGTTGCGCGAAACTTCATTGTGTGAAGAGAAAAATTTTTCTACTCATTCACGGATTAAGCGCTAAAATAGATGCGAACCAACTATCAAAAAATAAGACATGTGACGTAACTCATTTTTTGATTAAGTGTAATCTATTCTATCGGTCATTGTGTGTGTATTTTTAGTATACCCCTTAGAGTCCCTATGGATATGGATCCAAAAGTCATAAGATTTGGAGTAGGTGCTCTTTCATTTTTTTTTTTTTTTGTAAAGCACATTAAATTTATGTTGTTTTTTTTTAAACAAAAGTATGTTTCTGAAATAGGTTATTTATGTTCAAACAGACTAAGTAAGATTTTATACTGGTGCGCTAGTTATTGTAATTATTAAGAACGTACTTTTATATTTATTTTAGACCGATACATCTAATACAAATTTTATGTATTCGACAAATGGAAATTTAATTTTCGGCTCAGAAATATTTTGCGAAAGCATTGAATTTTAATGACTAATTTTTATTCGAAAATACGTAGTATCTGAACATCCAGCCATTTCAAGAAACGGGAGCACGTGCTTTCTGAACGCTCTCGAACACGTGGTATGCCAGGTCCAGTGAGCGGAAACAAATTGGACTGACAATTGACGCCCATCGGCTCTCGGCTGCTCCTTTATCCGAATTTACCGAAGAACACCCGCAGGGCGACAAGGGGGAAAGAAACCTAGAAAACGGCGGGAAAGCCCTCTGCCCCTACTGAAAAAACTCGGGCTACACAGCCAAAGGCACATAAACCTCACCCCGAGCTCAGCTCGGGCAACACAGTTGAGAGGTTAAGTACTGTTTACCAGCTTTCTAATAAAACAAAAGTTGCTTTGTTACTCAAAGGCGTTTGGCAGATATAAGGGACTGAACTTTCAAAAAATTGCACAAAAACAACACGATTATTTTAATTTTTTTAAATCTTTTTTTTTATTTAAATGTAATTATATAGCTTATTCTTTGCCTTAAATGCAAAAAAAAAAGACTAAGAAGAGCAATGAAGAAACATATTTAAAGTTTAATAAGATAATTTAATATTTTTAACACCTGGGAATATAGAATACCACTAAACTTGTCTGATTTTTAAACATCTGATTGCTACCTACAACAGGACTGAGCATTTCTCAACTTGTCCAGGTTTGTTCCTACCATGTGGTAATCCTTGTTCTGACTTGCTCTCACATGTGTATCTTAGTTGTCTTTCAAATTCTGAAAGAAGTAGGTTGTTGAGCTAGTGTTTCTGCTGTAAAATCTTGTGAAGCTGATGTGATTTCTCTTCATTTCAAGTTCATTCATATTCACAGAATGTTTTGTTAAAGGTAAAAGAAGAAATTCTTTAGAATCCTTAAATATAAATTTAAATTTGTCTTTCTCCATGTAAACTGTGAATAAGTTATGGATAACCCTAAATGCTCCATAGGAGTTTTTGAGAATGATGATTGTAATATTTTAAGTTACAGTAGGCAGTCTACTGTAAATAGTATTTCTGAGTACAGTGATGATGATAAAACTTTACTGCACCTGAGAACTAGGTATAAAACTATTGAAACTGTTTGTACCTACCAGCAAGAAGTTCCATAAAGGTGGCAAAACTTGGCAATAAATTTTTTTGCATGGTAGGTACAAACATGGTAGGTCCATTTGTAACTCAA
This sequence comes from Uloborus plumipes, assembly GCA_038373865.1. Lineage (NCBI taxonomy): Eukaryota > Metazoa > Arthropoda > Arachnida > Araneae > Uloboridae > Uloborus > Uloborus plumipes. The sequence goes on along the minus strand of JAXGGA010003688.1, from coordinate 66,918 downwards.
AATGTGTAAAACTGAACTCTTTTGTGGTTTCTTTACAATTATGTTTTCAGTGATGTTCAAATAATTTTTTTAACCTTAGATTGAGGAAGAATAAACTGATGATAAAATGTTTTTCACTACTCAAGAAAATTTTTCTATTTTTGTTTTTTGTTTTTAATACTGTGTATTTTGTTTCTAACAATACATATATATGAAGGGCTCGGGCGTAAATAGTGGTATCTGAACTCGAAAAGACGTATTGTTTCAAATTAAAGAAACAAAAATCACTTGTAAAAATATAACAGGGGTGATTGTGTTCCGGTATTTTACCGGATTTCCGGTATTTTCATGATCGGTTCAGGTATTTTTATGATCGAAAATACCGGAAATGAAATATTTTTAATAATACTTTTATCTTCCCACCTCCGTTTTTTTTTTTTTTGCTTTTCCGACTTTTCGATGATTACACCGATAATTATTAATAATATTCATCGAATAGGAATGTTAAGATGCCATTCTAATTGTTTTTTTACTTTAAAAAATAAATTATTTTATTTTCATCTTTTTTTGATTTTGAGGCCTTCAATTTAAAAAAAAATGCAATCCTTTTGCATCCGATATGAGAATCGAATTTTTCTCATTTTTGATGCTTATTACTCTTAGTTAGGAGACAGTTAAATGAAATATATTTTTATTTATTTCAAAAAATTTTTTAATATAAAATAAATTCTGCGAAATTCTGTGTCTTTTATGAAAATCAAAATGTCAAAGTTGAAATTTGAAGACGTGATTTAATTTTATTTTGTTTCAATTATGTGGATAGTAAAAATAATGTGGTTATCGTAGAGCTTTTGATTATAAATCTGAAGTAAGTTTATTTAAATTCTTTTATATCCCATTTTCATACTTTTAACGCCCTTAATTTTGAAAATTGCGATCTCTTTGCGTCCGGTGTGATTATCATACATTTCGCATTTTCGATGCTTGCTATTCCTTGTTGAAAGACAAACAAATAACACTTTTTTTATTTTGATCAAATCATTAAAATAAAAGTTTAAAACAAAATTCCATGCTCTTTTAGAGTGTCAAATGCCAAAAACTCAAATGCTGAATCTGTGGCTGAATTTTATTTTTGTTTCAACTATTTAAGTTTTTTAACACATACATAATATCTTTAGTTTTTTCTTCAGTATTAACAAATATGAAATCTTTGACTCAAGTCATATTGAACTGATTAGGAGATATATGGGTACTGCATCTAGATCAATTCTTTTCCATATTTTCAGTAACAAATCCAACTTTTCATTACTTCATAAATATTTTTGCACAACAAATAGTAATTCTGTTAGATTTTTGCATTCTCCTTAAAAAAAGTTTTGGAGAAAATTTGTTAACACCAGCTCAAACGTAACTTTATTACTCACTAGCAAAAATACCCGGCGCTGCCTGGGTCAGTAATAATTTTGAGAAACAATTTATACTTACCTTTGGGTTTTTTTTCCGGAACTGAAAGAACTCAAAACACACCGCTTTGACGATTTTTAAAATGTCGCCTAATTTGCGGTAACTGTTTTGTTGTGCCTAGGATAATTTTGCTCCCCTCCCTACTTTATGAAAATACAGTATTATTATGTCACTAATTTTTGTCACAGAGAAATAGTCATCAAATGCTGAGATACTATTGCTGACCATAAAATGATGCTAAAAGTTTTTGTCCTAAATGATTTCGAAATTAATAGAAACATTTGACAATTATTTATGGAAAAACGCAAATTAATGGTAATTTTAGTCTTGTTTAAGGGCTTTATTAATTTAGTATGCGGATTACTTTACGTTTTGACATAATCTTAAAAAGGTCAAACATACGGAATCGGCCAACAAAAGAAAAAAAACTGAACTTTTAAAAATGTGGGAGTATTCTATCGATGATTAAGATTTTGCCGCAGTCGATAAATGTCAGACAATAATCATTTTATTTTGGTTACGTCGTGTAAGAAGTAAAATACTATTATGTAGTGTTTGTCACAAAAACTGATGTCAGTTGAAAAAATCGCCGAGAATCTCAGTTATTAAAATCTTCTTGCAACAAATTTGGCAAAATTCCAGTTCAATTGGATACGAAGTAACTGCCCAATTGTAAGTACCCCGAAAAAGTGCCCAATCAGTGCAAACAAATTTAAGAAATGCTGTTTTGTATTTAAAGCTCCATCAATAATGAACCGAATCCATTTATTAGTTGCCAATCTCTTCAAGCGATTACGCTACCGATATTCTAAAACACATATTTACAAAACTTGCGAAAACTTACTTACAACCAAGATTACAAAATGTTTTAAAATACAAATCATGGTAAAAGCTCGTTAGAGAGCGTTTCCAATGTCTATGTAAAAGCCCGGATATTTACCATGAAGCTGAAAAAAAATTACTTTTTGATTTGACTTGAGAAAAGCCTTGAAAATTTAATGCGAAAAGTGGAAATGATACATGCAATTCTAGCTATCGACAGGGAGTTGAGATGATGCACTAAATACTGAATTAGTTTGTTGGAAGCCTTCGCGGATTTGTGCGAAAAATGTACCTTAAATTGGAATGAAAAAGCGCTACCAATCTAACTTTTTCGAATATCGTTATAAATTATAGCCTATGTGTTATTCTGATGTATAAGCTATATTATGGTAAAAGTTTCATTAAAATCCATTCAGTAGTTTTTGCGTGAAAGAGGAACAAACATACATCCATCCATCCATACATCCATACAAACTTTCGCATATATAATAGTAGTAAGATGCGAAAGTTTGTATGGATGGATGTATGTTTGTTCCTCTTTCACGCAAAAACTACTGAATGGATTTTAATGAAACTTTTACCATAATATAGCTTATACATCAGAATAACACATAGGCTATAATTTATAACGATATTCAAAAACGTTCGATTGGTAGCGCCGTTTTCATTCCAATTTAAGGTTCATATTTCTCATACATCAAAAGGCATTGACCAAACTAATTCAGTATTTAGTGTATCATCTCAACTCCCTGTCGAAAGCTAAAATTGCGGGCATCATTTCTTCTTTCCGTATTTAATGTTCAAGGCTTTTCTCAAGTCAAATCATGAAGGTTTTTTTTCCAGCTTCATGGGGAATATCCAGGCTTTTACCATGATTTGTATTTAAAATGTTTTGTAGTCTTAGTTGTGTAAGCAGAATATTTATCCTTAAGCAATGTGTTTCTTAATGTGCATTGCTGAGTGAAAATATTATTTCTTTAGAATAAATTGTATTCCTTTATTAGTAAATTGTTCACTGTATCAATTATTTTCACAAGTTTCGTAAATTTGTCGGTCCTGCTTAATCGGGTAACGGATAAACGAATAAAATATCCTGGAACTGGATATTTCCCATGCCATAGTCGCAATACTAAAGATTCCGCTTTATCGAATTCTCCGCTTAAGCAAATAATATTTCTTGAACCGACAGTATTCGTTTGAGCGGGGCCGACAGTATGTGTTTTAGAGTATCGGTAATGTAATCGCTTGAAGAGATTGGCAACTAATAAATGGATTGGGTTCATTATTTTCCAATTTAATGGAACTTTAAATACAACTTTACGGTATTTTTAAAAATTTGTTTGCGCTGACTGGGCGGGTACTTACAATTGGTCACTTAGAATCCAATCGAACAGGTATCTTGCCGAATTTGTTGCAAGAATATTATAATAACTATATATGGGTAATTTTTTCAACTAACGCCAGTTTTGGCGCCAAAGACTATGTAATAATACTTTACTTCTTACACGATATAACTAAAATAAAACGATTGTTGTCTGATATTTGTAGACTGCGCCAAAATCCTTATCATCGAGATAATACTCCCACAGTTGAAGAAAAGTTCAGGTTTTTTTTTTTTTTTTTGGCCGATTCCGTACGTTGTCATTAAAAAACTTTTAAAACTTACGTCAAAGCGTAAAGTAATCCGCATACGAAATTAATCAAACCCCAAAACTAAAATTACCATTAATTTGTGTTTTTCGCACAAATAATTGTCAAATGCTCCCTACTAATTTCGAAATCACTTAGGACAAAAACTTTTAGCGTCATTTCATGGTCAGCAATATTTTCTCAGCATTAAATGACAATTTTTCTTTGACAAAAATTACTGACTTAATAATACTTAAGCATATTTTCAAAAAGTAGGGAGGGGAGCAAAATTATCCTAGGTATCCCAAAACAATTACCGCAAATTTAGCGACATTTTAAATCGTCAAAGCGGAACGTTTTGAGTTCTTTTAGTTTAGGAATAAAAAGGCGATTATAAATTGTTTCTCAATATTTTTACTGACTCAGGCAACGCCGAGTATTTTTGCTAGTATATAATAGTAGTAAGATTTACGAGTCAATTAAATGCATGCACAATATTTCGACTAAAAACTATTTGAAACTATTCGAATATATGAAATGTGTTAGTTTATGAAAGGAAATTTTTTATTAAGAATGCATTATTATAATATTAGTTGTGCTTAAGTAACAGAAGTCTTGGTTTTGAACCCCCCCCCCCCCCACACACACATTTTCTCTTTAAAACTTTCAGGTATTTTTTTATGAACTCACAATCACCCCTGAATATAATTAAATATATACCCGTGACACACAGCACTTAATGTACCGACTTCATTTTTTAAATAGAAAAAACTTGCTACAGTAATGTCTCAAAGCAATAAATCCATATTTAAAAGAAAAAGTTTTGATTTTTTGAAATGCTAATTACCATTTTTTACACCCGAGCCCTTCATATGTGTATATACTTCCTGAAGAAAAAAAAAACATCCTATCTTGCAAATATTTAGAAAAACTTATCAACATTTTCCAAGGATCAGTAATGATTTAGTGTCTGATTATGAAATGTCACTTTTGTCATTTACTTGTAAGTACAATAATCTGAGGAATTTTTAAAACAATTTTGGAAATTCTATCAAGTTGATGAAGTTCAGTTTAGTATAATGCAAGCAAAAATATCCATTCGAAAAAAAAAACAGAAGGGGGGGGGGCGTAGAAATGGAAAAAGAAAGTATATCACAGGCTTCTTTTGTGAAACATGAACAAAAAGAAAGAAATGGTGCCATCATCAAAAGATTTCTAGACAAGGTGGAGCTAATAAAACTACTGAAACCAATATTTTGTTTGTATTTTTTCAGAATTTTATTTATTCTTTTCTTTTCTTGGGAAGGAATTATTAGGACAAGATATCACACCAACTCAAATAATGAAGAACATTGTAAAGGTTCAAAAGTATTTTCGAAATCACCGCATACCCAGTGCCCTGTTAAAAGAGATGCCCAACTCAGTAAAACCCCAGCTACCAGGAGAGACTGGATGGACCAGCATATCAAAATATCAATGAATAGACCAGCATATCAAAAAATTGTTGAAGAACATGAAAAAGACATTGCCAATCTTATTAATAATTATAATTTGTTCAAACAATCAAAGGACACACTAGTACAATTTAAACCAATTGCGGATTCTTTGGATAGTTTAAAAAAGTGACAATGAGACAAATGGTGATGCTTGTCGTGTATGGTTAAAATTACTTAAAGAAAATTGTCTGAAGCCTCACATTACAGAAATTTCGAAACGTTTAAATCAATCAATGCAACCCTTTCATTTTCTTGCATATTTATTAAACCCCAAGTATAAAAGAGACGGCTTGTCAATCGCTCAAAAAGAAATAGCTCGTTCTTTTTTTATTCAGAAATTTCCTGCAAGCACATCACTTCTAATTGCCTACAAAGCTGAAGCTGCTCCATTCCCTTCCACTTATTTTTCAGAACCAGAAGGATATTCCAATGAGTGTTTTAAATATATTATTCTTTTATTGTCATGTCCTGCAAGTTCAGCGTCATTCGAGAGAATTTTTTTAAACTTTGGCATAATTCACTCAAAACTCCGAAATCGTTTAGGGGTAAATACGGCAGCTAAACTGGTCATGTGCTATCGGATGTTAAGAGGACCAATCGAACCAGATTACTAATGTGTACATATGTATATACATATTTTTTTTTAATTGTACTTCTTTTAAATTTATTCCTAATATTTTATGAAATAATTAAATATTCAGTAAATGTCGCTGTAACATTCTCAAATGTTGTGTATCTTTTTAATTAGTTGCAAAACTGATTTTTTGCAATTAAGTCGATTATTGTACCTTTTGAACACCTTCATTTGCATCTATATTTAAAAGAAGTTTAGCTAGTATTAAAAATAAAATAATATAAACTTATGAGAACAATTCATTTTTTAATGAAGAATAGTAACTTCTAAGTTTAGCTAGATTAGTATCATTTGAAAATCTTATGTATGTTTTTATGTACATATTTAAATGTTTACATTAAATAAATTAAGTCTTAACTTCAAGTATAATTTTGTGCTTTTGATATTTGTTCAAAATATAAAATTGTACTAAAAATGTAGTTTAGGACAGTTTTGGACACATGGGTTTTGGACAGGACGGTTTAAACCATGGTTTAAACTGTGGTTTTTACCGTTCTGTCCAAAACCTTGCCAACCCTGAAATGAAGTATTTCATTTTGCCCATCCACTTCACCCCAAGTGCACTTGACAAATTGCACTGATCATTAAAAAACAAAACTGAGTGATTGAAGAGTGAGTGAATTTTGTAGACAAATTTAAAACCAATTGAAATGATCGAAATTGATTGTACTTAAATCATACACATATTTACAGATCATAATAGCAGAAATGAATGGAAACCAACTTGGTTGGTTAATTGAATAGATTCAGCGCTTGCCGAGTTAAAACTGGACGAATGTCCAACTGATTGAATATCTGAAATGTTATTATCTGCGCTTGCCGCGATAGGAGTGTCTATAGTACTTTGGACATACTCTACCCTCTGTTAGCGGCGTATTTGCATATTGGCGCAGGCAAAAACATGCCTAATATAAACTAAATAAGTACTGCATTAGACATCAGTATATCTCAATTACTACTTCAAATGATAATTATAAGATTTTTATCATTTTGTAATAACAAGAAATAGCTTTGAAAAAACACAAACATTGCAATATGAGTATCAAATTTTGAAAGCAATTTTTGTTATTTTTTCGTTGACAGTTAGAGCTATTTATTTTTTTACTTAAATCAACTCTATGATTGGTAACTTAGTTAAAATTATACAGGCGGCGCTGCAAACTATAAAGATATTTTACCATTTCACTTTGTTACACATTCCCCTACTTTTCAAGGAAAAAAAAGAAAGGAAAGAAAAGTCATTCGCTGGAATTAATTTCATAACATGAATGGTAAGCTCTAGTAAAAATGCAATTCTAAAAGTACTTTAAGAGTTAAAACTATAGAACCTTAATAAGTTAACGCCCGCTTAACTCAACATATTTTCATGTTTCCTTTGGGGGTTGAGGTATCGAAGCTCCACTTTATTTCCTTTTTAAATTGTTTTGCATAGCAAAAACCAAGCTTTCAATTTCTGCGGTTTTGTGTTGAACCTATATTTAGTGTAAATTGAGGGATATGTGTAAAAAAATTCTTATGCAACTAATGCTTTCAGCTCTTCCTGTCTGACAAGATGTATACAGGAATGCCCTGCAGGTAGTTTTCTTTTGGTTGGGAGAATACATGGTTGCCCCTTATAATGTTAACTTTATTGATAGTGATGTAAATCTTGGATGGTAAAATCAAGCTGCACTACAAAGCCTTTTTTGTAGTTTATGTTAAGTTTAATGAGATTAAAAAACAATTTTAAAGGTACATGGAGAAACTTTAAGCGAAATTCCAAATGCTTCAAAGTCCAAAAACAGACCTGATATTTATATTGTGGGCTCATCTGGCATTCCAGCAGACTCTTGGAACTCCATCGGAAGTAAGTTTTAGAAGTTTATTTTCGTATTTATTTCCTGTTAATTAGACAGATGACTGCTCTCTGTTTTATCATGTAAGTAAGTAATTTTTAAAGGTTTTGTCTAAGTATCATAAACTGCTTGCATATCAGCCTTGCAACTAATGTTGTGTCAAAAAAAAAAAAAAAAAAACTCCTGCCTGTGATGCCAGTTAAGCCTTAGGTATTATTGATAGCTTCAGAACTATAACCAAAAGTGAACCCAGATAAGCCATTTTATCATCTAAAATATTTTACATTATTTAGTCAGGTGTGTCCATATCTGACAGAACTGCTCAAGTCCCTTAATTAAAATATCCAGAATGCTCATATATTATGACAATATTTTGTTTATAAATTTGAATTCAAAATAAATTTGTTGTTTTGACTTAGTTACAAATTTGTCTTCCAAATGACATAAGAAGTCTATAATCGATAGTGTTGTAGTGTAGTGCCATTCTATATAAAATCAAAAAATTTTCAGAAATGTTCGTGCCGCACCATTTTTGATTTTGATCATGTTTGGTAAGTAATATGCACCAATATTCTGCACCTCCAAACTGTTTTATTTTTTTCTCGAAAAAATTTTATTCCCGAGATATAGCCATTTTTTTGCTCCGCCGATGAGTAAAATCGGCATTTTTGATCTTTTTTCTAAGAGCTCTGGTAAATTTATTTAAAATGGTAGAAAGATCAAACATGACTTATTTTAAAGCTAAAAAATTGAATTTTGATTTGTGCATAAAAAGAAACGGTTTAAGTTAAGTCTAAATATAAATTTTCCTGGGTCAATTTGCGGTTCAAAAAGTGCCGTTTTCGTCATTTAAAGCATGAAAAAGTATATGAAGGACTGACAGTGGGGTTCTAATTTTTTTTCTCTTGCACCCAGTTATAGATACTAGAAGCACAGAAAAAAATAAGATGATACCAGTAGTCCTTCATTATGAAAAAATTGCTTAAACTTGAGAAAAAATGAAAATTGGCCTTCTTCACTATCCCAAAACAGCCTGTGGAACAGGTAGTAAAAATTTACAAATGCATTTAGTAACAAGGTGTTACATTGCCCTTTAAAACGAAACAAAAACTGTCTTGTTATTCCAAGGCATTGAAGAGATATAAGCTTTCAAACTATGAGAAAATATGAAAAATATCCTTTTTCACTCCCCAAAAACGGCCTGTGGAACAGGTAGTAAGAATTTGCAAATGCATGGAACAAGAAGATATTACCTTGAACTTTAAAAAGAAACAAAAATCGTCTTGTTATTCCCAGGCATCAAAGAGCTCCTCTAAAAATTGAAAATGTATGCAAAAAAAATATTTTTTTTTTGTCATAAGTTAAAGCAATTATGAACATAGTCTTTTTATGCAAGAACTGCAAGAGTAAAAATATGTATCATTAAATATATAATTCAAAATATACCGTAAAATTTCTGCAATTTTTTTGCAATGTAGAAACATCTGAAAAAGTTGTACTTAAAATGTTTTTTAGTGTTTCTGTTATCAGAGTTTTCTTTTAATTCTTAATGTATGTACAACTAAATATTATGAAGATAAACTCTAAAAAATAATCAATTAGCAAAAATCCCTTTTAGTTGTAGCTGTTTCGAAAAGGATGTAGAAATTTCGGATTTTTGTAAAAAAAATTGTAATCTCATTCAAATGTAAATGTAAAACTAGAAACTTCTTAGCGACATGCATTTAAATTTTAAAACCAATTTTAATTGATGTGTGGACATTCGGATCACTGGTTTTTAGTACAACTTTTTTAGATGTGTCAACATTACAACTAAATTGCATCCATTTTACGACATAGTTTGAATTATATATCTGATGATACATATCTTTTTACAGTTCTTGCATGAAAACGAAAAGACTTTATTAATGTTCATAATTGCTTTAACTTATGCCAAAAAAATCTTGCATGAATTTTCAATTATCAGAGGACCTTATCTCTTTGATGCCTGGGAATAACAAGATAGTTTTTGTTTCATTTTAAAGGGCAATGTAACACCTTCTTCCTCCATGCATTTTCAAATTTTTACTAAGTGTTACACAGGCTATTTTTGGAGAGTGAAAAGGGCCATCTTTCATTTTTTCTCAAAGTTTAAGGTATTTTTTCATAATAATCATCTTACTTAGAAGGCTTATAGCTCTTTAATGCCTTGGAATAACAAGACCGTTTTTGTTTCCTTTTAAAGGGCAATGTAATACCTTCTTGCTCCATACATTTTCAAATGTTTACTACCTATTCTACGGGCCGTTTTTGGGGAATGAAAAAGAATATTTTTCTCTTTTTCTCATGGTTTAAAAGCTTATATCTCTTTAATGCCTTGGAATAACAAGACAGTTTTCATTTCATTTTAAAGGGCAATGTAACACCTTCTTACTCTATGCATTCGTGAATTTTTAACTGCCTGTTCCACAGGCCGTTTTTGGGGAGTTAAAAAGACCAATTTTCATTTTTTCTCAAGTTTAAGAAATTTTTTCATTAAAAAGGACTTCTGGTATCATCTTATTTTTTTCTGTGCTTCTAGTATCTACAACTGGATTCAAGAGAAAAAAAAAATTAGAACCCTACTGTCAATCCTTCATATACCTTTTCATGCATGAAATGACAAACACTTTTTGAGCCGGGAATTGACCCGGGAAAATTTATATTTAGGCTTAACTTAAACCGTTTCTTTTTATGCACAAATCAAAGTTCAATCTTTTAGCTTTAAAATAAGTCATGTTTTATCTTTCTACCATTTTAAATACATTTACCAGAGCTCCTAGAAAAAAGATCAAAAATGCTGAATTTTACTCATCGGCAGAGCAAAAAAATGTCTATATCTCGAGAATAAAATTTTTTCGAGAGAAAAATAAAAGTTTGGAGGTACAGAATTAGTGCATATTAGGTACCTACCAAATATGATCAAAATCAAATAAGGTGCGGCACGGCCCATTTGTTGATTTTATATGGAATGACCCAGTTTAGAGCCGCTATATAGACAGACCAACGCATCAAGATTAAGTTTCACCACTTTGGATCCAACTTATACACTTTTACTTTCAATTTTTCATTGTTGCGGAGCTAGAGTTATCAAAAAAAGTTTTGGCGCATTGCTCAGCTTTGCCAAATCCACGTGCCGCTAATAATTGTTCACAGTGAAAAACTTCCATATCGTGATACCTTGCCAGAAATGATGGCCTCGAATTCAAAGAATCCAAGGCCAGTCTGTAACAGTTGAAGCTCCCTTCTCGTTAGACTGTTGCATTGTGAAACAGAAGTATGGCGATGCAGAAATAACTAATTCGTCAAGTTGAAAAAACAATGTTAATTTATTTAAACTTCAAAAACATGGATCGGCTACAGTAACTATTGCAACTTAAATTCATAAATACATCAAATTAAAGATTGCTGCGTTAGGTGACTCGCGCCTAATATTATCTGAGCTCGGCATCATTCAATTCTCATGCTAGCTTAACAGCCAAAGCATAGAGATCACAAGCGAGTCGAGTCATCCTACGCGAGCCGACAACCAAAAACCAAACCTGAAATCAAAACAAGCAAGTCTAAGCAAGTGAGCGTCTAATACCCTACGCCGCCTTAAATAGGACACGCACTTTACATATCCGTCTACAGCGCATGCCCTGTAAGGCGGAGTCCGCGATCATCAGTTTCATGATCGTTCTGGAACATTCCAAGGTGTTCAAAGCGCGGGAAAAACTACGTCACGGCCAATGACGTCACAGCAGCGTTCTCGCCGGAGACTTAGAACAAATCCAAATTGGCTGATCGCTTTCAATCAGCTGTGCGTTAAACTTAGCGGTAAAAACAACAACACGTAAGTTTTATCATTTGTATTTAGACGAGGGGATGAGAATACTTTTATGATAAGGCATTTTATGACTATCAAGAAAAGACAACCTATCAAGCACTCAAACACGCGCGGATCCGAAGTGGTCAAACTCAATCTTGATGCGCCGGCTCGTCTATATAGGGGCCTTAACCCAGTAGCTACTAGAAGTGCTCAAAATGATTTAAGGTTAGAGGGTTTCTGCTACGGTCTCATTTTCAGCAAAAGGAGAAAATACTGTCTAAATTACGAAATTAAATCAAGGCATTTTCGCTTTTTTGCTCCAATATAATAAGAACAAAAAATGATGCACGATCCGAGAAAGGAAGCAAGCATGGCGATATCAAAATTCATCTTATTATAAATCGTAGCCAACATGTATAAAATGCTATTAAGGTCAACAAAATGTTATTTTATTTGCATTATGTCCCCCAATAAATGCATTATTGGCATTTTAAAAAAAATGTGCTCTGTCCATGCTAGATATAGTTCAAATTTTTTATAAAATTTATTTATTTATTTAAATTTTACCTCCTGTGAATTTATTTCTTTGAAGATGACGTACCTGAATATTGATTTTAGCTTTAAACAGGAGATGAAACACACAGAGGCAGTTAAAAAGATCTGTAAACATATTCACAAAAAATTAACCTTTGACAATTTAGCATTTTGCTATAGTCTTTTCTTTAATTTTAGCTTTTTTGTTAAGGAACGTTTCACTCAGCTTAAACCCTGAGTTACAAGTTACCTTGTGATTTTCTTTGTTTATCTTTTTGCTACTTATTTTTATTTCTATTTTGTGTTTTTTGTAGCCTGTCATTGGAAATAATAATAATAAAAAAAAACCCCTGAGTTGTAATATTTATGTACCGTATATAATCGCGTATGGGTCGATCTCACGTATTTAAGTCGACCGCCCTTTGTTTTGAAGGAAAATCAGGAAAAATCGAGACCGCAATGTCTGAAACGATCGGGAACGTTTTGCCGCGATTTGTGAACATAAACGCATTGAAAAGAAGGAAAATTAAATGCACTGAACATTCTTGTGTTGAAAATAGCACGATTGTTATTCTTTTTCACGAAACGGGTTCATTTTTGCGATCGAGATTTTTGTAAATCAGGACCGATCCGGGAACGTTTTACCGCAATTTTTGAATATAAACGTTTTAAAAAGAAGAAAAATTAAATTCAGTGAGCATTCATGTGTTGAAAATAGCAAATTGTTATTCTTTTTCACAAAAAGGTTCATTTTTGCAATTGAAATTTTTGTAAAGGGTTCTATTTTACGATCGCGATTTTTATAAAGGGTTCGATTTTGCGATCTCGGTTTTTGAAAAGGTTCGATTTTGTGGTTACAATTTTTGCTATCTCTTGCTTTTATTTTGCATTATTATCAATAAAATTTTGAGATGTGGCCTGTATTACATTCTGTTTCAAAAAGATATGTCCAAAAGAATGCCATCAATTGGAAAATTCACAAATACGGCTATTCCCGCGCTTTTCGCACCGTCGGTCGTTTATTGTAATTATTTATTCTTTATTTCACAATCAAACCATGCAAAAATACAGTAGAATGCATCAGTATTTACTTCTTTAGCACCTGTTTAAAATAGTTAGACTGAATTGGAAAAATCTTCTTGTTTTTTATTTTTTTTTTTCCAAGAGTTGTTCGGGAAAAATTTTCGGAAATTCTGCCCCGCGTATAAGTCGACCCCTTAACTTTCAACTTCATTTTTTGGATTAAATTTCTTGACTTATACGCGAGTATATACAGTACTCATTCTTATGTATTATAATTCAGGCAACTCTTTTATTCACTATTTTGTTGTGAAAAAATGTCAGTAAGTGTATTGTTTATTATGCAATATTAATCAAAAACCTGTATTCGCACCCTGTTCCTGGTGTGGATTTGCTTAAAAGTTAGAATTTGTCTCTCTTTGGCTGTGTATAACTCCCTCGTGGTGAGTAACATTCAATGCAAAAGTATTGAACATCTTTTTTCATCATGGAAGGATAGATTTAACTGTAAAAGGTCATCTATTCGAGCTGATTAGCACTACAGGCATTAAGACTTCTTGATTTACCACTGCCTGCTGGCATGATCATGTAGACTTGTGTGCCTTGCTCTGAAAGGTAGAAAAGCGTAGATCTCAACTTTCCACTGGAATTCGTCAGTAATGGAAAACTATTCGAATGGCGGTAAGGCAATTTCCAAAGGCCTCATACATGCAAAAAGATTGGAAATAGTCGTTTTTTTTTCTTCAAAAACTTAATTTAATCCCTTTTTTTTGTAGCAGTTTCTTACTTTTAAATTTATGTTGGGTGAACCATTTCACTATGCTGTGGAAGTAGTTGTGTGTGACTGTGCCTGGACCATGTATTACTTTTCAGAAAGAGATTTCAAATAACTGAAAAATATTAAAACTTTTCCCATTGAGTTACCTGATTTAATATTTTTGCAAATACATCAGAAGATATTATTTTATATAAATTACAAAAGGAATATCCTTTTTCTGAACAAGTACTCATAGTGTTGCAGTTAGAAGCCTCTTGAAGCACCTTTAAAAAATGTAACTCATCCAGATGAGCTCTTTTCACAGTATGTCATTGTACGACACAGAAGAACCAAACTATAACTTTTTACTTCCTTTTACGTAGTAAAGGAAGTATTGTGATCGCGAAAAAAAAATCACTCAAATTTGAGTCTAAATTTTGATTTTGCTCACCCCCGAATGAAGGTTCAGTAGTTTTTTCGACCTGTCAGCACGTGCATATGTACCTACCAACATATAAGCAGCCGAAAAATCCTTTTCAACCACCCCTGAGTTAATTACGACGAGTTTTCTCGTGACGTCCGTATGTGCGTATGTGTATCGCATAACTCAAAAACTATATGCCGTAGAAGCTTCTAGCTTAGTATGTAGGCTCGGAGGATGGTCTAGTTGTGCACCTCCCCTTGTGGTTGCATTCGAATGTTCACAAGGGGGTGTTTTACCCCTTTTTTGGGGTAAATCAGTGTTAATTTCAATGCAGACTCAAGTGATATGAATTAGCGCGACCAATTGGCGATATGTCGCCAAGGTTTTGGTCGCCAAGTGTTTTACGCCAACTTGGCGACATATCACCAAGTTGGCGAAAAATTTGGCGAAAAAATTATTTTTTGAATTTGGGTTCAACTTGGTGCTATTGGCGATATTTTGCGAAAAATTCACTGAATGATATTAAAATCAGCAAAATATTTAGAAAATTAACCATTGTTAAATATTTTTTGCATTGTTTCGTGGCAGATTAGGGGAGTAAATATTTGAATTGTTACCTTGCTCCCTCCAAGCACTTTTTTTAACACTTAAGGCAACTACTAAGAAATTTACACGTAAAAAGAAGTAGTGTGGGGTCCATACCAGATTTTTTTTTAAAGTAAAAACTATCGATCTTTAGTACTTAAACACTTTTGCGTAATACCTTGGAAATTTTCTTAAAACCAATTCATAAGTAATTTTTATAAAGCGCCTAACTACTTTTTTTCCTGGGGCATGCCCCCCCCCCCTCCCTCCTCTTGCCCATAGGTATGGACACCCTTGTGACCATGTAGCAAAATGTTTTACATTGTTCTTTACAAAGTCCTACTAATTTGACTAACCATTAGAAAATTTTTGCTGTGGGAGAAATATTTCAAAAATTTTACTGATATCAACCTAATGAGAGTCAGTACAGAATGCATAATATTTCACATTTAGTTTGATGTGTTATTTTTAGACTTAAACCCTCAATGTTTTGAAGAAAGATTTAGTGCATTTCTTTTTTTTTTTTAAATATCTTAATATGTTAGCAGCCCAAGAATGAAATATAATTCGTAGCATGTCATTTTAGCTGACAGAATTGACTTTGAGTTAGCTTGCAGGTGATAGATTTGCCATTTTCGTACAAAGTTGAATTTATATATATTAGACTAACATTAATATGGATGAAGAGAAAATTATAACGTTAAGGAGGCACAAATACGCAGGGATGAATGAATGAATGAAGTGAAAAGGGGGCGCCCCTAAGGTAGCGCAAGCACTGCGACCACAGGTCTATTGTACTATCCCCGTTAGAACCCTAATAGAGCCCAATAGCTGAAATGAACTTAAGCAGATGTCTAACAGGAATGCTAGACAGTTCATGGGGATCTAAACAATGGTACCCCAAATGTTCAAACCTGTAGGCAGAATAAAAATCACATTCGCACAGAACATGACCTGAACTTTCATCCGCCTCTAGGCATCCTCTGCAAGCTGGGTCATCAGTGATACCCAACACGTTTAGGTGTCTATTAAGAGAACAATGTCCGGTGAGAAGTCCGATGGACATCTTAATCTCCTTTCTGCTCAAACTTAGTAGCTCCTTGGACCTCAGCCAGGGTTGACGTTGGTTGAGAGCTTTAGCTTGTCTCTGTGAGTCGGACTGAAGCCACCTAGCATATGAGTCATTCATAAGCAGGTTTCTTATAGTATTCCTGACTTTGTTATAGGGCAAACCAAGAGCAGGTTCAGGACCCACGAATGGTGTGTTGGAGCCCAATTTGGCAAGCTGATCAGCAACTTCGTTACCATCAATGTTACGGTGGCCAGGGACCCAGTAGAGGGTAAATACGCAGGGATACTGCAGACACATTTTTCGGCGTTACAAGGAACGCCTTTATCAATGCAAAATAATTTTGAGCTTATGGATGCACAGACATCCGACATAAGCAACGGGAACAGAAGCGAACAGCTTAAAAAGCAAACAAAGCGGATTACCTGACCACCAATAAAAAATTTTAAGCCAAAAAAGATCCAACTGGAAAATAAAGATTGCTGAAGCTCTCTATCAGATATGAAATGGAAAGAAAGAATTTGATTGACGACACGATAAGTCAAAAGGCTAACATAATTGAAAACACCAAGCTAAAACTGTTAACCGCAAGAATAAAAAAAAAGAGCAGAACGAAAGAAAGCGAATCGATAAATAATGAAACAAAAAGGAAAATGAAGACAAGTAGAAAGTGGGGAAAATGCCAGCAATATCAGAGAAATGAATTAGAAAGGGAAAGGGAAAATTATACAAATGGACGCCAAACAGTAGAAAAATAAAGAAATGAGAAAGAATTTGGTTGTTTTGCCATTTTTTCTCTCTGTGTGAGTTATCAGGTTGCTAAGGTTCCCAAACGTTTCAATTTCCAGATGGTATTCTCCTGGGTTGTGGTATTTATAAAATTAATTGCAATTACAATCTCTCTTATGTCGGACAAACGTGACGTGCTTTGAAATTCTGCTTAAAGGAACATCAGAATTATGTGAAAACGCAATAATTGAATAAGTCTAGTATTGCACATCATTGTTGGGAAAAGAATCATTCTTTCGATTTTAATTCTTTTCAAATTGCTCAAAAATGCCCCAACCCATCAGATTTTGATTTTTGGGAATACTTCCATATATGAAAAACAGTTCTGACTTAGTTAACGATCACAATGCTATTCCTTATTTTTCTGCTGTTTGGAGTCCATTTGTATAGTTTTGCCTTTTCCCTTTCTAATTTATTTCTGTGATATTGCTGGCATTTTTCCTATTTTTTACTTGTCTTTATTTTCCTTTTTAGCCTACTTTCCCGTTAAAAATAAAAGTAAGGCGAAAAATGTATTCAAAGTGGCTTAATGCATCAAAAAAATATTGCCAAGTCCAAAAAAAGTCAAAAAGAAACAAAAACGTAAAATAAATTTTGGAAAAAATAAAAATTCAGGGTTCCCACGGTCCTTAAAAGTCCTTAGAAACTCCTTATTTTTCATTTTGAAAAATAAGGGCCCTTAAAAGTACTTATTTTTGATTAAAGGTCCTTAAAATTATTTTCAAGTCCTTATTTTTCACTACTGCTAGTAATTTAATGATATGAAATTGCTAGCAAGAGAATGAAAAAAAATATTCTTTCAGCTTTTCCTTTTACTTGCATTAGGATCCTGTGTTGAAATCTAAGCATTCTCAGTGAGAACAAAGAAAACAAGTGTATGTGGGGGGAACTGGGGTTGGTAGTTGTCTAGAAAATATCCACTCACTATTTGGAGTTTGAAAAAAAGGGCGATTGAAAAAAATATATAAACTAATAGATGCTTTAATAAAAAAAAAAACTTTTAGCTCTACAAATTTTTTGTCCTCTCGTATTTTCCAGTCTGTTATCCATAGCACAATGATTTATTTTAATACTGGTGCTCAACCTTCTTTAATTCGAAGGTCATACCTCATATTAAGATGAATGTTGTATACCAGAACACTTAAGTCTAAAGAAGTATAGTCATTTGAAGGTTTGACAAAGACAAACCCTTCTCAACTAGTTCCTTCAGAACAAAATATTTTTAAAAGTAAACACTGACACGTAGTATTGAATTTTTCAATGGATTATTTTAATGGCGACTTTTTCCTGGAGCTTAAACCTTTAGTATTTTTGATCTTTTTTCCTTTTGAAAGTTTTCTAAATAGTATTGTAAATCACGAAGAAAGAAAATTACCTACTAAAAACTTTTTTTAATTACTTAATTCTTAATTTATTAATACAATTTTTGCAACTATTTCTTAGAAACTAGTTTCTCAATATTAGGATAAGAAGGTAAGCAGCTACATGGGTCAGCTTTGCAAGCGATAGGCACCACTTTGAAACCATGTTTTTCAACCCGTGTTCCAGACATACATTTTGCCCCATTTTAACCCAATATTCATCATGCCAATCAATGCAATCAAATAAAAATATTTTGTAATTGAAGACTTGCACATTTGCTACTTAATTGCTTCTATTTGAAAATTTTAATCCATTTGCATCTGCATTGATTCAAGTAAAAATTATCGTTGACTTTCACTAATGGTTATCATAACCCTCTCGGCACCCTGGACCTCATATGAGGCTCCTACTTTTGAACTCAATTTTGGAAGAAGTAAACACTTAAAATGATTTTTTTTCCGTCAGTGACTCCACCTATTCCTGTAGATCACATATGAGGCTCCTAAGTGAAAAAAAAATCATTTTAAGTGTTTACTTCTTCCAAAATTGAGTTCAAAAGTAGGAGCCTCATATGAGGTCCAGGGTGCCGAGAGGGTTAAATGTGTTGAGATTTTTGGAAATAATATAACAGTAGCTCAGTTCATTATACTTTGTCATAATTAAAATTTTCAGCTCATATTTGCAAATCGTTTCTCAAATAGTTGAAATTTTCTTATCATAAAGCACTAGTTTAGAAAATTCTTGACCCCGCCTCCCCGTAAACATTGCATCCAGTGAGTCATGGAAAATTATGGATTTCAAACTCTAATTGTAGCAGATAGCTTGCATTTTGTAAAAGTTTGTGTTTGAAGTGTTGCATAAATCTCTTACATTTATCCAAATTGTCTACATACAATTATTTTTAATAAAAGATAATTTTCTTTGTGAAGAATTGTTCTGCTTAGACTATTTTGGAGGATGAGATTTTGGAAACTTCAGCATATCTGTCCTGAATTTGAGCCCCTGGATATGTAGTTTAGGAAAGTGATTAATTCACTTTTATAAAATTGAGTTTTTATCTTAATTTTACCAAGATCTGAACTATACTAAAGTAAATAGAAGTAGCATCAAATTAGAACTCCTTGCCTTGTATTGAAATCCGTTTCAGGTTTTTTTTGCTTGAGAAAGATAGTAAATTGGTCCTTGTTTTAACTTGAGGCAGTTTTTATAAGAGTCAGAGGCAGGTCAAATACATACCATAATTGATTTCACTCAAAATTTTGCAGTTGTTTCTTTGAATGATTTTAGAAAACACGTATTTTTTCTTTTTCTCCAAAAAAATTTCTGAGGACCTTTAAAAATAAGTTGGTCCCGATTTAGTGTTTTTCTAAAATTCGGTTATCTCGGCTCTTTGAGCACCAACCAAAGTATTTTTTACGATTACATCATCACATTTAGTGTCCAAATCGAAATCTGTTTTAAATTTTATAGATGACCGTCAGGGGCGGCCAAACTTCGCCAAAGATAGGGAAAAAGTGTCATGTTTGAGGCTTCCTAACTTCCTGCACTGCGGGTCAATAGCAATTTTCGCATGAAACCTAGTTAGTACTGTATATATATTACTTAAATCGATCATTAGTTGCAAGGCTAATCCTCGGTGGTGACTAAAAATGCCCTTTTTGTACGTACAGAAAAGAAAAAGTGCACACTTCGTGACCTTATATCTCTGTATGATGAGGTTCAGCAGGGAACTTGATGAGTGTATTTCAAGTTAGAGTATGTATTTTCACAAACAAGGGACAGACCTATGGGGAAAATGTCCTGAAGGCTTATAAAGTGCAATTTTCTCATTTTGAGGTGCATAATGACGAATCTTGTAAATTGTACTCGAGTTATATGCTTTGTCACACACCAATTTGCATAGACATTGTATATTCTACTATGCCCCTCTCTAATTAAATCTCAATAATCGCCGTTGTGCCAACCTTGTGGAGAGATCTAAACCTGAATGTATTAGTTGATTAAAACGTAATAGTTCATTTTACTGTTTTGAAATACTTATTGTGTGCTTAAAAAGAAATTGCCCATATTTCTGTCACTTGTTTGTGAAAATACACATACTCTTTAAAATGCTTTCATCAAGTTCCCTGTTGACCTTCGGTGTACAGAGATATAAGATCATGAGTGCGTACAACTAATTAGATTCATCGTTAACACATGCAATTTTCTCATTTTGAGGTGCGTTTTATTAGCCTTCAAGACATTTGCCCGTAGGTCTGTTACTTGTTTGTGAAAATACGCATACTCTGGTTTAAAATACACTCAACAAGTTCCCTGTTGACCTTCATCATTCAGAGATATCAGGTCACGAAGTGTATACTTTTTCGTTTCTGTTGGTACAAAAAGGGCTATATTCGATGACGTTTTGCGGCCCCTGACACGATTCCCCGATAGGCAGCTTTAATATATTTCGATTTGAACACTAAACGGGATGATGTAATCGCAAAAGATACTTTGGTTGATGCTCAGCGAGCTGAGATAATCGAATTTTTAAAAGATTTTAGAGAAACACAAATTCGGTCTAAACTTTATGAATTTTTACAGGCCCCCAAACATTTTTTTGGTGAAAAAGAAAAAATACGTGTCTTCTGAAACCTTTAGAACAATCCACCATAAAAATTTTGAGCAAAATCAAAAATGGTGTGTATCTGGACACCCGATTTCTGCTCGGTACTTATAAAAACTACCTCTTAATGTGTTTGAATAATACAAATTTTATATTTTTCTGCAAGACGCAGCATTAAAGATTCTAGTGCATCTTGTACTCAACGCTAGTACTTTAATGTTCAGTGTTTGATGTAAAATTGCCGCTAGCCTTGGAATTGTCATGAAGAAAAAAGTTCAGATCACAATTTTTTTTATTTTGAAATACTTTCTTAAGTCTTAGGATTGAAATGTAATGATAAATGCTTCAAAAATATTTTTTTGAGGAAAAAAAATGTTTGAAAATAAAGGTGTGTTTGTGTAACCCATAAAATTCATGCATATTTGATTTCTTCTAAATACTTTAGAGGTCCTTAATTTTTTTGAAAAAGGTTCTTAGAAAGTCCTTATTTTTTGTTTTGAAAAAGAAGTGGGAACCCTGAAATTGTAAAGTAGGGTATTGAGATGGGGAATTTGTGTGTCTGTCTGTTTGTCTCCCCCCCCCTAATAACTTTGAATGAACATTCCGATTTGAACAATTTTTTTTTTGGAAAGATCTTGCCGAGTACAGCTCATTCCCATATTTGATTTTTTGATTTGAAAAATTTTTGGTTCAACTTTGAACCGCTCAAGCAATCTGTCCCGCAATATTAACTTTTTTGTGAACAGTCCGATTTGAATATTCTTTTTTTTATTCGAAAGATCTTATCGAGGATACTTCATTCCCGTATTTACATTTCCAATTTTAACAATTTTTCGTTCAACATTGAACCGTTTAAACGAGCTGTCACCCCTAATAACTTTTGAGTGAACAGTCCAATTTAACCTTAGGAACCGGGCGGTACACATGTTGTACCATAAGTCGTTTTTCTTTGGGGGACAAGGTTGAAATTTTCACTCGAGCCCTTTGGAGCCAGAGTTTTTTTCAAAGTTTCATACGTCTGATACGAGAGTTTATACCTTCTCTTTTCAATGAAAAAGAAATCTGTGGTTCAACTGTCGTACTACCTGGTTCGAAAGAAAGATTTCTGTATGGATCCAAAAGGTTAAACAAACTTTTTTCGAAGGGTCTCAGCAAGGATACTTCATTACCGTATTTAAATTTTCTATTTGAACATTTTTTTGTTCAACATTGAACCGTTCAAGCAACCTTTCCCCACCTAATAACGTTTAAGTAAATCGCCCGAATTAAATAAATCTTTTTTTTTGTTCGGAAGATCTTGGAGAGGCTCATTCCCATATTTCACTGTTTGATTTGAACCATTTTTTGTTCAATGTTGAACCGTTCAGAAAAAAACTTAACATTATAACCTACGGGGAAATTTAAGTTGAATGTTGATCCTGAACTTAAAGGCGGATTTCCTTCAAACTAACTTAGTAAGAAAATGGTTTTGATAAATAATGTATTGTAAAGTACTTTTCTGAAAATGGTTTTGATAAATAATGTATTGTAAAGTACTTTTCTGAATAATCTTCTCTGAGGACTCTGATTCCGATTCCGACTCTGCAAACATGGCGGAAATGCTGGCTCAAAAAAAAAAAAAAAAATACTGACTCTGCAGACGATTTTTGTTTATTTATTCATTTGTTTTGTTTTATTTAAAATAATAATTGTTATTATTATTTTATTTTCAGACGATTTTTTTTTGTAACAAAATTTTTTCATTCACTAGGGCATTTTTTCTTTATTTATATTTAACAACTGGGGCCTTTCACGGTATTTGTGACATAGGGGTGTCCGTAACAAAACTTTTTAAAAGTTTAAAATTTATATATATATTAAAAAAGTACATTCTAAAGTATATGAATATCATATTGTTTTCATAGTTCACTTGTTTCATCATAGTCACATAGTTTGTAATTGCACTCAGAACATTGAAAATGCAATTTTCACTGTTACGGACTCTACATTGAATTTTTATTTAAATCTGGCTTAAACTGATTTTTAAGCCAAAACTGGTACTTGAGACAGATAAAGTAAAGGCTCATCTCTAATATTGCTAACAATTTTAATCAAAAAGTGCGTTCTATAAAAAATTATGGATTGTGAAAATGATGACTGTAGAGTCCGTAACAATAATTGGAATAAAAGTTTAGTTTTGAAGGAAAAATTCAATGTAGAGTCCGTTACGGTTAAAATTGCATTTTCAATGTTCTGAATGCAATTACAAACATAATATAAAGTGAACTATGAAAACAATATGATATCCATGTACTTTAGAATGTATTTTTCCAATATATATAAAAATTTTAAACTTTTAAAAGGTTTTGTTATGGACATCCCTATGTCACAAATACCGTGAAATGCCCCAAGTGGCAATGAATTAAAAATGAAATTCGAGACATTTTATTAACAGAAAGGTTTTTTTTTTCTTTCTTTGATAAAATGTGTTTTGAAGTTCTTTGTACTTTTATTTTATTTGTTTATTTTTTTTTTCTTTTGAAAACGATTGTGGAATTTTTCTACGGAAGAACTATAACAGTTACATTCTTTAAAAGGTGCGACAAAACTTAATTGACTCGTTTATTTAATTTTTACGTGTCTATTTCACCTGACGAGAGTAGTACATTTTGCTTTTAGAAATCAGTTTAAGTGCTAAAAAGGTATGTTTGACATAATTTTCAGTCTCAGATAATCAAGCGAATAATGATCAGATGCTAGAATGCCAATGTCGATGTACGGGAAAGTAGGCTCGTTTAGTTCTTGACAGAACTTCTTGTTGTTTCTTCATTTACCGATTCGCTTTCTTTCATTCTGTTCTTTTTTTGTTCTTGCGGTTAACAGTTTTAGCTTGGTGTTTTTTATTTTGTTAGCCTTTTTAGCTTATCGTGTCGCTAATCGAATTCTTTCTTTCCATTTCACACCTGATAGAAAGCTTCGATTCAATCTTTTTTTTACCCATTGGATCTTTTTTGGCTTTTTTTTTTATTATTATTGGTGGTCAGGTAATCCGCTTTGTTTACCTTTTTAAGCTGTTTGCTACTGTTCCCGTTGCTTTTGTTGGATGTCTGTGCAACCATAAGCAGACTTAGATAAAATGTAAAACTGTCTGCAAACTTAAATAATTTCTTTAAAATTTTCTGCAAAAAAAAGGGGGCTTCTGAATCCTAAAGTGCTACCAACAACAAAAATATCAAGTTGTATGAAGTGCAGGTTCTACCATGAGGTTGGTTGTCAATCCGTCATGATTAATGAATGTGTCAGTTTCGTATGTAACAAGCTACTGCCCCACAATGAACAAAATCAAGGCATATTTCAGATAGAAAACTTCCTAAATTTATAACTTTTTTAACAAAATGCAAAAATTTTCTGCAAACTTCGAAAGTTTTCTGCGAACGGCGTTCGCGAGTTCGTCTATATTATCTGGGTTTGTCCATAAGCTCAAAATTTTTTTGCATTGAAAAAGGCGTTTCTTGTAACGCCGAAACACGTGTCTGCAGTATCCCTGCGTATTTGTACCTTCTTAACATTGTAATTTTCTCTACATCAATCGCACAAAGGTATTTTATTACTTCATTAATATGGATATTTGACTTCTGTAGAGGTATCAGCAAATCAAAAATGGAAGACAGGTACACTAGTTTTAGCCCAGCTCGTATGCTACGAATTTTTCATAGCTTGGCTGTCAACCTGTTAATTTCCTTCTACATGGTTTACTTTAAGTCGGTTCTTTTACCCTCAATTCTTCTCCATCATGTCTCCTGTGTATCAGTGGAGAACATTCTGCCTCTTGGAATATTCAGGTTTTAATTTTAATTGTTCTCATTAGTAACAAATACAGATACTTTTCCACAGAAAGTACTTCCTCCAGTCCAGTAATCCCAGGTATTTATGTCGCAAACGACGACCTATCAAGTCTCTTTGAATGTAAGAATTGTTCAACCTATGTCCTGCCTCCTATTCTTCAGTGTCAAAAAGGGCATCTCGTCTGCTCCACCTGTCACAACCAGTCTGGTTCATGTTCCATCTGTAATGAGCTAAAAGGTAAGATGTGATAGAAAATCTTATCATGCATTTTAAGTTGGTGATTCTGTGAAAATTTAGTCAATTCAACCTATCTATCAAACATTTGCTTCAGCATGCTATCTTTTATTATTCAACCCCGTCCTATTATTGATTTCATTAGTATATGCTTCAACCCTCTATTCCCCCTCCCCTTTAGAATACACCTCTAAATTACCCTGTGCTAAATAACGCAGCAAAAAAAATATCTTTGCAACTCATCCAAAACAAGCTCTTAATTTGTATTCCTTCATTCCTCTCATTTTAAAAGTAAGTATACTTCAGTTTTTAACTTAAACAGTCCAAGTTTTTGAAAGGGACAGCGTTTCTAGAGATTGTTTTTTAGTCGATGAATTCCGTTGAAATTGAAGAAAATATTGGCTTCATAAAAAATTGTACAAATATACAAACTCATCAATGTATAAAAAGTCGAACAAAAACAAAACTGGTGGAGAAAGTAAGTAAGCTTGAATAATTCAAAAATAAACACTATAACTGTTAGTATAGTTATCCTACTATGAGATAAAACAGTCAATGTCTTCACGGAAAAAGGCTTATGGAATCGAGATTTTGGCCAGATGTTCTCCACTTTGTCCAAACTTGACGGCCACAAGTGTCTTTCTTCAGGCTTCCAAAATAGGAAAATGGCATATAGAGAGATCTGGACTGAATGGCTGCAATACCAAGAGGTAAGGACTCCTGGGATAGGCGATCTATGCCACTGATTAGAGCGGCAAATTTTGTTTAAGTTATAATAAAAAAATATCTGGTGCATAAGATACAGTAATGGATCTAGAGAGAGAGCGGGAGTCAAGCCAAGGCTCATACCCCAGGCAGTAAATTTAAGCAAAAAAAATATCCCCCCCCCTTAATTTCTGTTGCTTTGATAGTTTCATCCTAAAATATTGACCGTACTTCAAAATAGTTGTGACTCATTTACAGATTTTACGCAACTCGACACAAATTTTAAAAGCCTTTTTTTTCCTTTCTTTTTTTAATGCAAAGTAAAGGGAATGAAAAAGGTTTTCTTTTTCTCTCTTTCTTTTTTCAGCCCAAATTCCAACTGTGGTGGAAAAGCTTAACTGGCAGCGGTGATAAAAATCAAACGAAAGAAAACTAAACTTTCAGAAAACATTACAGTTAGAAAGGATAAAGAAATAGCCAGTCACATTGTGTTTCCGTAAAACACCAGGACATCTCAAGTATTCGACACCTGCATGAATGAACAAAAAAGACTTACTCCCAAAACATGGAAAAAAATCACATTACAACTCTAGCTGACGTCATCTTTGACTTTATTGGTTAAACATCAGTTGGGGGTTTCTTTGGGATCTCCTGTGTACATTGGGGTGGGCCGAAAATGACTTTTTTTTATTTCAATGATGCGGAAAGATGCCATTGGGGAAGCAAAGTACACATAAAAAATTTGCAATTTTTTGGTCAATTTCTTGATCTACCGCAATTGCGTTGAAGTTTGGAAAATATGCAGTTTTTTGAGATTTTTAGGAAATTACTTTTAAAAAATTTTCCGCACAGAACATCTACAAATGCATCATATGTGACAAAAAAAAGTAGTAATTTCAGATAAGAACGGCAAAAACAGCATTTGAACGTTTTGACGAAATTGAATTTAAAACGTAGAAAAAACAGGAAATTACCTACTCTTCTTGCCATTTATAGAATTGGGAGGAATTATAACCACAGACCTCAATTTTTTATGGAATTTCTGTACCCCCAATGGCAGCTTTTCCACCCTATCTGTTACCGAAAAAAGAAAAATTAAAAAAACAATAATTTACTAAAAATCTCGAAAAAACAATATTTTTTCCAAACTTCAACGCGATTGCGGCAGATCAAGAAATTGACCAAAAAATTTCAAATTTTTTATGTGCACTTTGTTCCCCCAATGACACCTTTTCTGCACTCTGCATCATCGAAATGAAAAAAAAAGTCATTTTCGTGAAGTTTCGTCATTTAGTGAAAAAATTCAAAAAAGGTAAGTTCACTAAAACACAGTTCCATTCTGCCGGGCCAAAAATGATTGGGCTGGACAATCACGGCTGGGCACATTTGGCCTTCTCGGCAGGTTCTAACATACTTTAATGGTGTACTTTCAACATCTGGATAGGAAGCCAAGGCTTAATAAGCAGACGACAACATTATGTGGGAAGCTGGGAACACCCACGACGACTACACCATTGCCATGCAAATGAAAATAGTGCTGAGCCACGTTTTAAAGACTATCTCCAATTTTTTGGAGATCAGGCATTGTAATTGATATTGATTTAGATGAAGGAGAACCTGGGACAAAGAAAACTGTGATCACCGGCTGTATTTTTCTTTGGTGATGCAATCTAATCAATAATATCAAAATGTGGCGGTTTTTTGCGTAATTTTCATTTTGGGGGGGGGGGGGGAATTTCCGGATTACATGCTTGTGCAAGTTAAAACGACTCTTTTTACGACTCTTCAAGTTTACGACTCTTTTAGTATAGTCGTGGCTTCAAGAAAATGAGATATTAGAGCATTTTTTAAATAGATGGAATAGGATTGTTTACTTAAAAGATTATTACTAAAAGTAGGGGCCAGAAATCTGAGTTACATTTTTTTTTTTTTTTTTTTGACTATTCTAAACTCTAGTGAGTTGTGCAAACTTTTTTTTTTTTGAAAAATTCATTGCACTACTTTTTTTTATAAAAATATCTTGTCAAACTACAACAATTTAAACTATGTAGCTAGGATAGTAGTTTCGTTACGTATAGCTAACACACAACCGACCACTGGAAACTAATGTACAATCATTTATAATTTTCTGTGAAGTTCATTTAAGTAAAATTAACTGTTTTTTAACACATGTATATTAGGGTGGGTCGATTTAAAAAAATCTAAGGACCTGTGATTGGAAAAGTAATGCATTGGTATCAAATGCTTGTAGAAAAAATTGTTTTGAAATTCAAATACATTTAGACCTTCCACAAGGTCCTTGAAGTAATTTTTGCAATTTTTTTTAAATTTTAAATCACCAGGCAAGAAAATAGTAGCACAGTAAGGGCCCAGAGCTCATGAAAAAAATTATTTGGGTATCGTAAAAAATTCAAGACCTCTGCCAGTGCCCTTGAAGTTTTGTCAAATGATTAAAAAATTGCAGTTAAATTTTTGTTTAAAAAATATCAATGTATGAATATTTTAATATCTAGTATATAGTCAAAATCAATTGCACTGTAAGACTCTTTGCCTATGAAAAAAATAATCTAATTTTGTATGATATTTAAACTCTCAGCTGAGCCGTAGAAATCATTTGGATGTTTTCGATATTTTAGACCTTTAAAGCAGAATTTTTATTCAACGTATTTTCTAAATTTTAAGTGATTTTAAACCTTTTTCTTGTCATGTAATAACACTACTACAACAGCCTGCATCAATATGTAAACGAAGCTCTTTATTTGCTGCTGTAAGCAGGGGTCAATCCAGGATATTTGACCAAGGTCCTGTTTTGGAATTTTGTGAAAAATAGTTTGAAATTTTCTGAAAACTAATTTGTAATTTTGTGAAAAGTAGTCATGTCAAGGAATATTAACGATTGCTGTTTAAACTCGGATTTCTGTGAAGAGTCCATTTTAGAGCGTGGGATTTTCGTGAAAGGTCCATTTTTGAGTTTCTGAATTTTGTGAAGGGTCCATTTTTGAGTGACTGAACTTTGTGAAGGGTCCATTTTTGAGTGACTTAATTTTGTGAAGGGTCCCTTTTTGAGTGACTGAATTTTGTGAAGGGTCCTTTAACGGACCTAATTTCTCTCTAGATTGGCCCCTTGTAAGCCTCCTGTCATGAGATAGCCTATAGTTGTGTGTATGAACTGTTCCATCTGACACAATCGCAAATGACTGGCTTGTTTTCAAATAATCTATAATGCTATGCTGTCAGGGCCTGACTAGGCATAATTATGCATTCAAGTGACCGCCCGAAAGGGCGGTCGATCTCAGGGCTGATCGTGATGAAACTTGTCTTTTTTTTTTTACTCAATATGTTTTGGGCCATGTGGAAAGTTTCCATTCATTTCAAATTTTTCAAAAAAAAAAAATTCATATCTTTATTTACTGTACATACTTTAACACCATTTTTATGCAAGCAGGTAATGGGAGGCGGTAGATCAGGGAAGAAGTTGGAATTTCCTTGAAATCATTAAGATAAGACCCTCTCAAACACTATCTCCTTTACTAACTCCAGGAACTGGACCAAATTTGGCACGGAGATACTTGAGCACTCGGGAGGAGGGTTTTCAAATTCCAAAAAAGTATGGAACCATTCAAATTTTTACTTAAGGATCTGAAAATGCCGCAGAATAGCTCTTTCTACCCGGAATAATTATCGGATCTTCTCGATTTTGGTCTCATTGGAAATATCGAGGAATATACCTTTAAACAGGGACGTCATTTCAAGTTTTTCCAGGGGGGAGGGGGGACAAAGGGCAAAAACACAGTACAATTTCTCCAGAAAACAACAAACACCATGCCCACTTATATGTAAATACATTGATTTCTCAAAATCAGGGGGGGGGGCAATTGACCCCCCTCCCCCTCTAAATGACGGGCCTGCCTTTTAAGAAGATTTCCTGCTGAAGTTTTTCAAATTAATAACTGATGGGAAAAAAGATATGGGCATTTTTTAGTTTGAAAACATCAATTTTAAATTGGATATGAATATCATCTGCCTGAGCGTAAAAAAATTAATTTGTGTGAAATGAATCATTGATTAGAAAAGTTGAATTAATATCTGTTGAGAATTTTTTTCTCCAGTGTAAACAAATAAAACTCTTGCTTTTTGACTTTTTCTGCAACGTGAAGATTTAAAACTTTTTTGGTGATGGATTACTGTTGCGTACTGGGCAAAATGTCGACTTAATCTATTCGAGACATTCAGACGTGCGTCACTTGACAACTTTTATTCTCAATCTAGACTGGGCAGAGCCTGGCCACTCAGCTAGTATAATATAAACTAGCTGCCAGGGCAGCTAGATTAGCTTCCTGCGGCATGTTGATGCATAACGTCCCCCTTCTCTAACTTTTTTACCTCATTCTGAAGTTATATTATTTGATATAATTTAATGTTCATTCGATTTCAAGACATACCACGCACGTGGCCCGGCGTTGCACGGGCACTTCGTGCCTTGAAAGTAGTGAGAAAAATTACAAGAAAGTACTCCCCGCCAAGGTGGCTCGCTAACAGGCGCTTCACGCCTTTACTTTTTTCCTATATAAAAAAATCATTTGAATTATTGAGATGCTTCGCGCTTTCAAGATGGTGAGGAAAGTTTCAGTAAGTTCAGCTCACTCAAAGGAAAAAAGCAGACATAGATACTCAGTTTTTATTATAAGTAGATGGCTTTTCAACAAATGAATGTTTCAAAATATTACAAGTAGCTAGGGCTAAAAATATTACGTAAGTGGCCCGCTTACGAGTTTCGTGTTTGATTTAGTTAAGCCTTCATTCAAAATTCTCATTATCATTGTTATCAGTTTCATAGCAACGACGGTTTGCAACAATGAATTTCATATTTAATCATTTATTAGGCTTAATCGCTTAAAATCTGACTACTTATTAATTGATATCTTCGATAATTAAAATCGTATAATTATATAAATTGAAACTAATGAAGCCTGAAAAATTACCTATCTATCGGTACCTGGTTCGACTTTCAGTTCATTGGCGTTCAGGAGAAAGAAGCGTGACATAGATAGATAGTTAGAAAGAAAGATAGAAAGAAAGAAAGATAGATACTCAGTTTTTAATATAAGTAGATACCCCCCTAATCCTCCAATAATACGTGAGTGGATCCTTTTTCTGCTATCTCGGATAGGGGTCAGCCTACGGGAATCTTTTTAGAGTTAAAGGCCGCATCTAATTTGGTATCTGAAATTAAAAAAGCCGCATGCTGAGTATTTTCTCGAAGCTGTATTTATGTTTACTAGGCCGACAAGAGGGCCAGTCAGCCCAATTGGAAACTAAGGGACGGTTCGAAATTAGTTGTACAATTTTTATATGTTTTATGGGAGGAGGCGACAAAACTGACCAGAGCCGACTTGACTCTCAGCGGCCTTGTGCATTGTATTCATCAAGTTAATTTTGAAGAAATGTACTAAAACTAATTGCAAACAGTAAACAGCTGTTTTTCTTGCTATAAATAATAAGACTTAATTTGCCAAATAAGCATTGTACATATTTTATATAAGAGCCAGTTTAGTGGAACCGTCCGGGCTGTTTTATTAGTCTAGTCCGGCTTTGTAAGCGATGCATCATTAACTGTACTATTCTCTACTCAATTCACTGAATCTAACCACCAAGTTTGAACTTGATATATCAAACAGTTTATGAGAAATTACCATTTCTTTTCAACACGTTTCTTACTGGTTACCCAGTAAACGTGTAAGTAGTATTCACTCATTATTATCAGTAATATTTTATCATTATTTTCTTTGTCATTGTTTTTAAGTTTTATATTTTTGTAATATGTAAATACTTCTCTAGGAAATGCTGTAAACATTTTCATGAATAAAATAGCCGGCACAGTATCTTTCAGTTGCAAATATCGCTCTGCGGGTTGCAAGGAACAACTCATGCTTGAAGAAAAGAAGAACCACGAAGAGTGCTGCCAGTTCAGGTGACAATGACCTTTCTTGCTTAAATAATACAGTACCAGGGGACCGAGCCCGCTCGGTTAAAAAAAAAAGAGGTTTGTAAACTCATGTTTTTTTCTAAAATGCTAAGTACTTATATAGATAAACTTGAAAAGCATTTTTAAGCCTTTGGTTGCAATTATGCTTTTAAAACAGCCGTAATTTGTTTTAAAAAACACAACCTTATTTAATCCATGCTCATCGTAAAATCACACCCAATTTCATTTCATTTGGCTCCTAAAGCACGGGAGGGGTTGATGAGAATGGATGCAGAGTCCATGTTCTCCAGTACGCATTTGGTTCCAGTTGGTTTTGACTTTCACTTGACTTCACACTCCAAGGTACATACCACAACTGGTAGTTTAACCGGGATGGGGACTTGAAGAGCGCTCTGTTCAATTTTGAACCAGGCCCAAGGGCCGAGCAAACCCTTAGCCCAGCATCCCCCAGAGGTATCGTTTCACTTGGAGGATTTTATGACCACGAACATTTTTAACGTCCCCCAGTCACCATTAATGAAGACGGTGGATCTTTGATCGGCTGGGCTTCCTCTATATGATCGGACCGGGACCCTCTGGTTACGAGTCCGACGACTTACCGATCGGACTACCGCGGCCCACACCTAATTCTAACTTTCTTTTGATCGATCTCTTTTAAATTTCAAAAACAATAAAATTCTAACGTGTTGCCAAATACCATAAAAATTTAAATTTACGCTGATGTGATTAAATATGAAATCCATTGTTATAATAAAACATGGTTGCTATGAAACAGTAACAATAAGAGTAATCATAAAGAAAATGGCGAAAGAAAGCTCACCAAACTTCTAATGAAGGCACAAAAAACGGGGGGTTTTGTGAAAACTTGCGTTTTTACAGAAAAAACGCCGGTGTAGATGAACTCAAAAACCAAAACTTTATCTCAATACAAAATTTTATCAAAATCGTTAGAGCCGTTTTTGAGATCCGAAATATATATATACAAGAATTGCTCGTCTAAAGATATTAGATAGATGTAATTTTGTTTTGAAACTTAATATTTTAAGAAAATTGAGTTTCGTATTTATTGATTTTTTACCTGAAATATCTTACTAAACACTCTTGAGGAGGTAAAAAAGTGTTTGAAAACTAACTGTAGCACTTTTATACTCAATTTTTAAATCGTACTTGAAAAGTAAAATAATTCGATTTTTATATCGTGTAAGTTACCATAAAATTTAATAAATGTCGCTGGACAATCACCACTGCTATTATCCCATGGCTTTTGAATAAATGAAACAGCCTGTATAAGACACTATCTAGTGAAGTATTGCTTTAACATTTCAAAAAACAATAACAATTTAACGTTGTCAAATACCATAAAATTCAAACTCGCGCTGATGTGATTAACTATGAAATCCATTGTTAAATTAAAACGTGCTTGCTATGAAACAGTAACAATTGATAATAATCATAAAGAAAATGGCGATAAAGAAAGCGTCTCAAACTTACTTAATGAAGGCACAGAAAAACGGGGGTTTTTTGTGAAAACTGGCGTTTTTACAGAAAAAACGCAGACGTAGATAAACTCAGAAACCAAAACTCTATCTAAATACCAAGTTTTATCGAAATCATTTGAGCCGTTTTCGATATATATATATATATATACAAGAATTGCTCGTTTAAAGATATTAGATTTGAGAAGCACAGGAAAGAAAGGCAAAATATCATTAGAGCGTTGGAGAAAATCACTTTTGAAAGTTCAAAACCTCAAGCTTTCTTTATTGTGCAGCAAACCTTTGGGTAATTTGTCTCCTTGATCCTACTTCTTTCTCTGAGAAAAGGTTCCCGAACTTTTTTTGTTCTATGGACGTCTTGACATGTTTTTAATGATTTTACCCCCTGCTGAAAGCTAATCTCAAAATTTGTCAGGCAGTATAATATTTAGAATCGAGTATTCCATAACAGAGTGAATCAGATCTTAATGTTTTGCCAAGGCGTTTTAAAAACACCAACTAAAAAGCGATTCAAAGTGCTGATGAAAATTGAAAACTTTTAATGTGATATTAGAAATATAACGGTTGCCTTATGTTTTATGCCTTCTTTTGTTGCTTCTTTAACTCAAACAAAAAATAATCTTTTTGGTTTAAAGATCTGTTTACTATTTGTAATTTTTCAGACAGGGTCCGTCTGACCGGGTCCATAATGACCAGCCTCCACCGGTTGTGCTACCACCACGTTCATATTCCATCCTGACAAACAACCTTGAAATGGGTAAGCATAAATAAAATTTTTGTCTGCCCAAAAAACTAAATTCATGTGAAAGGGAAAAAAATCGAATTGGTTTTCATGTTGCTTTCACTGTATTGAAACGTATTTTCCATAAAGAAAAAACTTGAAGAAAGTTTTTCTCAGTACTCCCTGCCACTATTTCTATTGTGGACGTACTCAGAGAGTGGGCTGCCAGGGTTGCAAACCACCCCAAAATTTTCAAAAAAAAAAAAATTCAGTCTGTATTTTAAAAAATTGCTCTTCACTAGAAAAACTTTCGCCATTGAAAACTAAGTATTAATGGATAATACTAAGAGGAAGAAAAAAAAATATTTTAAGCTTCCATTTAGACCGTATTTTGTTTCCTATCAATGCAGTCATCAATGGAAAAAAATAGATTGTAATTAAATTTATTTAAGAAAGCTTTTGCATTCATCTCATTCAGCTGAAGATAATTGTTGTGGAAATAGTATTTCTACCATATGTTTTCTTCTTAGAATTCAAAGGATATTAAGTGGTCTTCAGTAGTGAAAAGGTTAAGAACCACTGCATTAAGCATCGATCAACATTTACCTCAGATACAATCATCAAAGACTATTGTATTCGAAATTGTACTGGCTATGTGGTTGCCAAATCTGTAGTTGTGTACTAAAGTTGTGAATAACTTAAATCAAAATGTGTGTTAACAAAACATAATAATTATACTGATTGATGTCTTTAAATTCAATTTTTTGACTACAAAATTTTTTTAAAGCATCTACTTTTCAATTTTTATCATTTTGTTTTTTGAGCTGCTATTTTCTAAGGTCTTAATTTGGTGAAAATAGAATAAGAGCTAATCAATATTTCACTCCAGTATAAAAGTTAATAGAATCATGGACTATTAGGAAAATAATCGATGATTTTTTTAAATTATTCCCAGCTGAAGCCCCTGTAACTACCAAGTTAGTCCCCACCCAGGGATGTCATTTCAAGTTTTTCCAGGGGGGGGGGGGGGGCAAAGGGTCCAAACTCCATGTAATTTCGTCGGAAAACATCAAAAGCCACGACCACTTGTATGTGAATACATTGATTTCTAAAAGTCGGGGGGGGCAATGGACCCTCCCTGCCCCCCCCCCCCGTAAATGACGGGCCTGTCCCCACCCCCTTCCTCTCTTATTATATTATTTTGAGTTTCAATCATGAATCTGTTTTAATCATTTTCTTGAAAATGATAGCACTTAAAATGTTCTGTTAACTGAGCACCAAAGTTATAGATTAGAGCTGCTCTCTTTATTGATTTTTGTATTTATTTTATTATTATTACTTTATTATTATTATTATTATTATTTTTTTTTTATATCACTATGATGAATTGCTTAACACATGTTACCAATTAATCAACTGTAGAATCTAAAGACCAAGGGCATCAAATCCCTTCGAAGGACGACTTAGCAAGCTTGTTTAAGTGTACAGCATGCTTTAATTATACTGTGACTGACATACTCCAGTGCAAAAATGGGCATTTTTTTTGCACCACCTGCCATGAGAAACTGGAAAATTGTCCGAGTTGCCAAGAAGTCTTGAAAGAGGCGGAAAGTAAGATTATTTCCATTTAATTTACAACATATAAAATTAAAAGTGTATTTTAAATTTGTATTTTCAATTTTCATTGCAAACAATATGCGTAAGTGATGTCTTAATGGAAAATTTGATTTAGTCGTGCTGGTATTAAACCCTAGTGAATTATACCCTGTGTAACGAGAGCTGAGGGCTCAAAAAAAATTAATTTCCCACTCACCACACTTTTCCCCGATATTTGTCATAGTTGCGGTGCTATGGATTTTCCCCACTAAGCTTTTGCAACGGTTATTAAATGCAAACAGTTAAAATTGCTTTTTGCATAAACTGTTATTCTATTGAAAATCAATGTTAATGAAGCTATATGCACAGCTATTTCTTGGAATTTTTTGCTTTGTTTATGTATGACTAGATTTGTTTGAAAACGTTGAGAAATAACTGAGACATGAGGATATAAATAAAAGCATAAGCCTAATTCGATAAACATAAAATAAATGAATTGCCTCAATGACAGTGCAAAAAAAAGAGAGGAGATGTTTTCTTTCGTATGGTTACCTATCATAGAGACGACTCATATCTAAACTTAATATGCCTTTTTTTTTTTTTTTTTAAAGTAACCGAGTATAATATGCTATCCTATGAATCACCTGTGATGTACCCAGTTACATATTAGATGGACGGGAAAGTAATGACGTTTTCTTCAAACAAGTCGATTGTTTGAAGCTTTTATTTTGAAAGAATGAAGTGAAAAGGGGGCGCCCCTAAGGCAGCGCAAGCACTGCGACCACAGGTCTATTATACTATCCCCGTTAGAACCCTAGAAGAGCCCAATAGCTGAAATGAACTTGAGCAAATGTCTAACAGGACAGTTCGTGGGGATCTAAACAATGGTACCCCAAATGTTCAAACCTGTAGGCAGAATAAAAATCACATTCGCACAGAACATGACCTGAACTTTCATCCGCCTCTAGGCAGCCTCTGCAAGCTGGGTCATCAGTGATACCCAACAAGTTTAGGTGTCTATTAAGAGAACAGTGTCCGGTGAGAAGTCCGATGGACATCTTAATCTCCTTTCTACTCAAACTTAGTAGCTCCCTAGACCTCAGCCAGGGTTGACGTTGGTTGAGAGCTTTAACTTGTCTCTGTGAGTTGGACTAAAGCCACCTGGCATATGAGTCATTCATAAGCAGGTTTCTTATAGTATTCCTGACCTTGTTATAGGGCAAACCAAGAGCAGGTTCAGGACCCACGAATGGCGTGTTGGAGCCCAATTTGGCAAGCTGATCAGCAACTTCGTTTCCATCAGGGTCACGGTGGCCAGGGACCCAGTAGAGGGTAACCTTGTTCCAGGGTTGCCACAGGATACTTAAATGCTACTTTTTGCTACTTTTTTGGACACAAGGCGACTTCAGCTACTTTTTTATGCAAAAACAGGCCAAAAAGCTACTTTTTTTCACTGAATCTGCTTTTTTGGAGACTTTTTCCCCAAACGTTAGTCTGTTTTTTTTTTAAACACCTGGAGATTTCCTTTCACCCATGGTTTTAAATCATTTCCATTTCAAGAATAAAACCTTTCCTAAATAGACGTTATGGGCTGCACCAATCCACTGCATCCAATCAACAAGTTGGGCTTGGCTTAAGTGAAACGAAAACAAAAGTCGATCTTGTATGGAACTGATTTGCATACTTCGTACGTTACCGATATCTGAGCTTTTCCGGAAGCTGAAACCTTATACAGTGCAGATCTTTGCAGTAACCTCAACTGGGCACAGGGCAGCTACAGTGCGATGCAATACTTTGAAATGAAATGAGAGAAAGGGGGGTTCAAACGAACCAAGCACTGCGACCAGAGGTCTATTGTACTAGTCCCCAAACATAAGCCTTAAAATAGACCAGTGGCTGAAGCAAAATTCAGCAAACACCTAATAGGAATGTCATGAATCTCCCAAGGTTCAAGCAAATGACAACCTAGGTGTTCAAACCTATAAGCAGAAAACACTTCGCAATCACACAGGATATGAGCAACAGTATCCTCATGAAAGAGGCATCCCCTGCAAGTTGTATCATTTATGACACCCATTATAGTGAGATGTCGCTTTAATGTACAATGACCAGTAAGGAGACCAATGGCTTTCCTAAAACTATTTCTATTAAAACTTAAGAGCTCTTTCGCCCTAAAACTAGGGCACCCTCTATTAAGTTCCTTTGTCTGACGTTGCCCATCTAAGTTCCGCCAGTTGTGGTACTGTTTTTTCCTAAAAATATCAAAAACAGCAGTCCTAATGAGATTCTTTGAAATCCCAATTGCTGGTTCAGGACCAACAAAAGGGGTCTCAGAACCTTTCCTAGCAAGTTGATCAGCTATTTCATTACCCTTGACACCTGAGTGCCCAGGTACCCAAAAAAGAGTGACCTTGTTCAACTTTGCAAGAGTGCAAAGCATATTATAGCATTCCCAGACGATGCGGGATGTTATTGCAACCTTATTGAGGGCATTTAAGGCAGCTTGACTATCAGAGCAGATGTGAACACATCTATTTCTGTAGCTGCTATTCAGACACATAATGCAACACATCAAAATGGCATAAACCTCAGCCTGAAAGACAGTAGTAAACCTGCCCAGCGGACAAGAGAGTTTAATACCATCACTGGAACACTTGTGCTCTCGTTCATTTCAGAACCATCAGTAAACCAGAGAGTACAACTTTGACTATGATGTAAAAGAGTATCTCTCCACTCAGCTCGAGTAGGAAAAATAACTGTGTAAGGCCTGTCAAAAGCATAGTCATTGCACATGTCATCGCTTGGCAGGCCAGATAAAGGATGCCCAAGTACATCCCCATCAAAGTTCTTCCAGGAAAGATACCCGGAATAGGACTGCCACAGACCGGAGCGCTTAAGCCTTTCCATGCACATAAAAGCCTCAGCTTCAATACGCATATAGAGAGGACACAAACCTAGTAGCAGTTCAAGAGATGCAGTGGGCGTGGTCTTAATACATCCAGACATGGCAACACAGACCATCCTTTGCAGCTTGTTAAGTTCCATTTTAACAGTATCTAGCTTGGTTCTAGACCACCAGACAATGGAATCGTAGGTAATGATGGGACAGATGACCATCCTATAGACCCAATTGACAGCCTTGGGACGTAGCCCCCAAGTTCTCCCAATAGCTCTCTTACAGGACCAAAACACTTTACTTGCCTTTGCCAGACTATAAGTAAGATGCTTTTTCCAGTTCAACTTGGAGTCAAAATAGACCCCAAGGTATTTGACCTCCTCAGAACAAGTGAGAGTTTTTCCAAATAACTTAATATCACACACCTGGATTGCTCTCTTATGTGTGAAAGCAACCATAGTGGTTTTGTGAGGATTTACAGAGAGACCCTCATACTGACACCATCTCTCCACACATTTTAATCCTTGTGACAAAATGGAGGAGACAGTCGCAATAAACTTCCCTCTAGCCACTATAGTGACATCATCAGCATAGCTGATGCATGAAAGGCCAGAAGTAGTAATGCTTTCCAGCAGAGAATCGACAACTAAACACCAAAGGATAGGTGAAAGAACACCACCCTGTGGACATCCAGCATTAGTGTGAACAGTAAGAGTTTCACCACAAAGAGAAACAGTAACATACCTAAAAGACAACAGATTTTTCATCCACTTAACAATAGTTCTGTCAATGTCTCTTTTAACAAGGGCCCTCAAGATAGTGCTTAAAGGGACTCTATCAAAGGCTCCTTCAATATCAAGGAAAACAGCCAAAGCTACTTCCTTGTCTTTCAATGACTTTTCCAAAATAAAGGAAAGGTTGTACAAAGCCGTTTCAGTCGATCTGCCGGGCTGATAGGCATGTTGAGAGAGGGAGAGAGGTGATGATTTCAACACAGTCTCTCTAATGTGTCTATCAATTAGCTTTTCAATAGCCTTTAAGAAAAAAGAAGTGAGACTAATGGGTCTGAAAGACTTAGCCTCATAGTAATTATCTTTACCAATTTTTGGGATGAAGATAACTTTAGTCTGCCTCCAGTCAGTCGGAACATGCTCATAGGCAATACATGCTCTAAAAAGCCTGCAAAGTATGGGGGCAAGAACTTTTATTCCCTTCTGCAGAAGAACAGGAACAATGCCATCCATACCAGGAGTTTTGAAGGGTTTGAATGAGTTGATTGCCCAAACAGCCCTCTCATAGGTAACAATTCTTTTAGCGCAGTCCCATTTGCTTTTAGCATACCTGCTTATTGGTATGGTAACCAATGGGAATGAGCCATCAATGACATTAGAACCTGGAAAGTGCACCTTTAGCATTTCTGCTAAGGTATCTCTGCTAGATTCAGTAAAACTGCCATTTGCAAGCTTTATGGTATTCAAGCCATTGTTTCTGTCCTTGGACATGAATTTTGTAATTCTTGCCGTAGAAGAAACATCAGTAATGCTATCACAGAACTGCCTCCAGGAATTGTACTTCTCGTCCCTGATGGCCTTATTGTACTTGGTGAGGGTACATTTATAAGCATCCCAATCACCATTTTTCTTAGCTCGGTTAAAGAGCTTTCTGCACTTGCTACGTAAGTTACTGAGCTCTCTAGACCACCAAGGAACTAGCCTTGGTGAGGCAGTAACAGTAGCCTTACAATTTTGGTAGTAAGACAGGAGAATGGCACGTTGCAACTGGTCAACAGACAACTCCAAATCCGCTACCGAGTTATAATTACCAGTGATACCACCAGTAAAGCACTCAAGATCTTCAATGTAAGAATCCCATTTAGTGTTCCTGGGATTTCTACCTATGGAACTTAGTCTAGTAAGACCAGTGACACAGAAAGTAATTAGCCGGTGGTCAAATAAAGTAATTTCATCCGACACCTTCCAACCCTTAACCTGATCAACACAAGAGCTGCTGCAAATTGTCAGATCGATGACCTCCTTCCTATTCACAGTAACAAAGGTAGGCTCATTGCCTCTGTTTAGAAGGCATAAGTTGTAAAATAAGATGTCTTCCAGTAAGCTGTCGCCTCATTTGTTGCAGTCAGAGCTGCCCCAAACTATATTATGAGCATTAGCATCACAGCCAATAATAAATTTCTTATTGGCTTTTTTACAATGCTCAATAAGAGTTTTCATTTTCTCAGAGAGAGGATCTTTCTCTTCAAAAGGAAGATAAGAAGACATAAGAATAAGCGCATCTTTATGTCCTTTATTCTCATTAGTCACCTTGACAGCGACATTGTCACCATCCAGGTATTTAATGAGATTCAGAGCATTAAGCCTAGTGCTGGCAATAATGCATGCCCTAGGCCTTGCGCAAGTAGTATCATAATAAATTTTATGATCCCGCATACCTAGACCTAAGATTTTACCACCTCTGGTCCAAGGTTCTTGGATTAATACAATATCAAACTCTCCTCTAGCCATCTTACTACTCAGAAGAGCAGATGCAGAACGGCTATGGTGAAGATTCAATTGAGCAATTCTAACGAGTACTTCCTGCACCCCTACAGCAGAGTCAGTGGGTTGCTGGGCAGCACCCGCACCTCCTTCAGCAGCAGGGTTGCTAGTTTCCTCATTGGTGCCAGGATCCAACCCTACAGGAGTTGTTTCACTGGCTAGTTGGGTACCTTCAGCAGAAGAACCCAACCCTTGGTTATTAGTGCAAGTGAATAGGTCCATGAGAGACCTGGGAACTGGGAGGATGGGAAACGGTCGACACCCGCATGGCCTCCCTGTACGGGTGCAAGGCTGGATACAACGAGGTTTCGCCTGGTTCCTCGAGGGGACCGTTTGAGACATCATAAAAGACCCAGATGCCATTCATCCATCAGCACGGTGCCTCACACCTTAGATTGGGTCTGCCCACAGATTTTAGCTAGGCGTAATGGGGTGGCCTTCACGCCTTGGGTGACCCTACCAGGAGTAGGATACTCCCGACGTTCATGTCCACTCCGCCCATTGCCACCCCCTTGCCACGTTGAGGCAATCTGCAGGACTTAAGGGGGATGCAATACTTTAGACAAAATGCAAATATATGAATAAAAAGAAAACTATTCAGCGAAATGCTTTCAAATTTCTACTGCGGGTAGATAATATTGTCCCAAATACGTGTCTGGAGTTTTTAAAAATATAACCGAAACGAAAATCGGAAATTACAAAAGACATGTTCTTTTGCTGTTGCAAAAGTTTAGACAAAAGTCAGATTTCATGCAAATATCTCTTGAAAGGTAATTGTTGGAGGAAAGGTGGGGCTTTTTGCTTCGACTATAAGGTGCAGGGATTGCTGAATGAATAATCAAACTCCCAAACTCTCTGTAGTTCTTGTGTAAAGAAGAGGAGAAAGTTTGGAAGCCAAAATTTGGAAATGAAATCCATTTGCTAATTTTTCGTCTTCTAAATTGGCCCTCGTATGATAGTGCATTGTTTTTTACTTCGTGGAGAGCAAATTCAAACATGCGTATTGATCAAAAAGGCCAAGAAAAATTATATTTCTTTAGGATGAAGGAACTGTAAAAACGGCTCGAACTGAAGATTCGCCCCTTTATACTATAAAACTTCTACTTGGGTCAAAAACAGCACGTGGCAGCTAAGTAGATGAACAACTGAATTGGGATGCATCAAAAAAACAAAGAATTGTGCTTGAGCCTCTTTAGAAACAGTGTCCCAAATAAGCCAGATTTTAATGTAAAAGCGGCACAGCATATGCTCATCGGTTCTTTTCTCTAGTCAAGCTAATAGAATTATAATCCATCTAAGCCACCCAAATTTCAATAATTTTCGTCAGAGAAAGTAACATTCATTTTTAGTCACATTTAGTCTCATGGTAATAGTGAAGTAGAGAGAGGGGTTTTCAATATCCAGGAGAGTTTTTTCGGAAGATAAATATTTAATGTCGGAATGTGTATTGAATGACAGGCTTATTATACAATGCTCTGAAGCGCTATTCTACAGTTACACAATTCCAAATTGATAAAGAACTTTTAAATTTAGTTTTTGGTGCACGCAAATCATACCAGTTCTACCTTGAAGACTAGAAGAAAAAGAAGGAAGAGCAAATGAGATTAGAAAAATAAAATGAAGAAAACTTTAAACAAAGAAAAATAGAAAAAGAAAAGCTGTCAAGTTTAAAGGGATCTGTTAAAAAGTTATAAGAAAAGTCAAACTAATAAATAGAGAGAGAGAGAAAGGACACTCAAAAATCAGCTGATGTACTTTTTAAGCAGGCAAACCAGCGGCTAAAATCAGCTATTGAAGCAAAAGACACTGAAAGTATTAGAATAGCTCAGGGTATGTTAGAAGGCAGTGAGGAATAGGGAAAGAGAG
Source organism: Uloborus plumipes (assembly GCA_038373865.1). NCBI lineage: Eukaryota > Metazoa > Arthropoda > Arachnida > Araneae > Uloboridae > Uloborus > Uloborus plumipes. The sequence goes on along the minus strand of JAXGGA010003688.1, from coordinate 24,205 downwards.
AATGAAGATGAAGAAAATAAATTAAATTGCTTAGTGAACAAAGGGAAAAAACTTTGATAAAGTCATTTTTTTTGTAAAAAACCAAAAACATGGATTTTCGGAATAAATTTTCTGTATTTATATGAGTATATTATTATTTTTTCTTTTGAATGGTAGTAGTCTTGTAAAGTAAATTACCTCGATTGTACTCTTTTTTTTTTTTTTTCTCATTTGTATCTTTGATTTAATGCATTAGTTCAAAACCTGTCTATTTTCGAACTTGTTTTAAAGCATTACTCATATTCAGTTTAGCTTGTCACATGTTTCTTTTCAGCTTCTTTGCAACTTTTTTTTTTCATGGCTACTTTTTTGCAACTTTTTTTTATTTTCAAGGCAACTTTTTTAGTATTTTTAGGTGACTTTTGCTATTGTGACATTTTCCCTGTGGCAACCCTGTGTTCTTGCTGGCGAGCCTTACCAGTGCATTGTGGCAATCCCAAACTGACTTGGTAGTAAAGCAATAGCTACTGAGGGCTTTTAAGGCGCCTTGACTATCAGAGAAAATTTTTAAAAACCTTACCAGTTAAGTCGCGTTCAAGGCAATTGGTTACACATGCCAGGATGGCTAGAACTTCAGCCTGGTAAACCGTAGCTAGCTTCCCAAGCGAAAAGAAAAGCTTTGTTTTGCTGCTGCTGCAAAAAGCACCAGAGCCAGTGCCGGAAGAGGTCTTAGAGCCGTCAGTGAACCAAATTTCATTGGCATTACCGACAAGCTTCGGAGCATCCTTCCATTGTTCTCTGGTAGGAAACACAATATTATAATTTGCATTGAAACTAATATGTTTTAACAACCAGTCGCTTGGCATCAAAAAGTAGGAATGCTTGACGGCCTCTATACAAAGTTTGTCATAAAGAGACGAGTGGCGAGGGGTCTTCCAGAGACTCAGGAGGTTCAAGCGATATGAACAGGTAATCGCCTCCAGTTCCACTTGTTTGTGAAGTGGAAGTAGACCTAGAAGACTTTGACCTACTTGGTTGGTTTTTTATCAGTGGTTTGGCGGAAAACGTAAAATTGGGGTTCCTATTGTATGTATATTAAGAATGCACTGATAAGCAAAACCGCCAATTACTGATTAATTGGCTGTTGATAATTGGTCGAGCCGATGAGGGATAATTATTTTAAACTCTACCAATTTCACCATCATTGCTTTTTTTTTCTTTCTTTTACAATTCTTAGTTAATAGTTTATAATTTATCTCTGAGAGAAGATTTATTTTTCCCCATTTTCTTAATTTTCACAAAAAAAAATTCATCAAAATTCTTTGAACCAATTTTCATTTTATTGTTAATTAAATTACGTTTTTGCATAACATAATTAACACATGATTAATTATGTTAACTAGACATGAAAATTAAAGAAAAAAATGGGGAGGCTGTTGGGAGTTCTGTAATTTAGGAGTGCTTTAGTTTAAATTGATTTTTTCATTAATAGTAGCCATTTAATTCAAGACTTTTATTCTTTATCAAAATTAGAGGTTGTCTAAAAGCACTATGCTAAGGAGAAAAGTATTAACACATATTGCAGAAATATTGCAAACATGATCTATTGTTGAATCAAACCTAACCTAGCAACATTGTGAAGGCTACGTGTATCCTAATCCTACCATCACAATGTTGCCAGGTTAGGTTTTGCTCAACTATGTAAGTGTATATTTATTCAAATTAAAAAAATGAATGTATTAAAAAATTTATATCAACTGTGAGGACTATATTTTTATATTTCATTTTCATTCTTTGAATTATACTCACTAAACTTACATACTCCTTGTTCAGGCCCGTCATTTATTGGGGGCAGGGGGAGTCAATTACCCCCCTCCCTAACTTCGGAAAATCAATGTATTAGCATATAACTGGGCGTGGTTTTTGACTTTTTGGTAAATCTTACATTGTGTATGAACCCTTTGCCCCCCCCCCCCCCTGGAAAAATTCGCATGACGTCCCTGTCCATGTTACATTTATGTTAGCAGAAAATGTTTTATCTCTTGTTCATAAAGTTTATTCATCATAGTTTTTCTTTCAAGGCATCTTTAAAGTTATTTTATTTGAAAAATATTTTTTTGGCTGGTTGATCAGCAAAATTTGGCTGATTATAAATGGAATGAAATTCTCATGGTTTTGCATTCCATAATTTTAAAGTTCAAGAATTTAATTATTGATAATAGTGTCATATTAATAACAGCTGAGATGGTTATCTTTTAATATTCCATTCGATTTAAGGTGCTGTATGCGCTATTTGTTTTGTTTTTACTCTGTACACTCATATTGCATGTTATAGTGAAGATTGTAGATAATTAGACTTATTTACTGTTAAAATTATTCATCATCGGTTTTTGGTGAAGATACACTTTAAAAAATAATATTTAAAAAAAACATTTTTTCGGCCGATCATCAATAATTGGCTAAGTGACCGATTATAGCTGATTAATCAGTGCATCCCTAATATCTACTTATATTAAAAACTGAGTATCTTTCTATCTATCTATGTCACGCTTCTTTCTCCTGAACGCCAACGAACTGAAAGTCGAACCAGGTACCGATAGATAGGTAATTTTTCAGGCTTCATTAGTTTCAATTTATATAATCATACGATTTTAATTAGCGAAGATATCAATTAATAAGTAGTCAAATTTAAAGCGATTAAGCCTAATAAATGATTAAACTTCCAAGACATTTATTTCTTACCGTTGCCATTTTGAATTAAAACGTTAATTAAATTATTGAACTATTTAAAATTCCAAGATATTTATTTCTTTCCGTTGCGATTTTAAATTAAAACGTTAATTAAATTGAACTTTTTAAAATGAAAGAGTGTTATTTTTTTCCATTGTCATTTTGAATACGTGTTATAACAAAGTTCTAACAATTGTTTTTATTCTAATTATTAATGACATATTTTTTCTTCGGTAACATTTTGAAAATGTGTTTTTAAATAAAATTGCAATTGCTGCTTTTAGAAGGGACTTTTTTTGGCTGCGATCCAAATATTAAAAGAACTTTTTCGTTTTGAATTTTGCAATTAATTTTACAGGAAGAAAGCGGTTTGGAAATAATTGTTTTTGGTAAGGTTTTTGGTAATTGTTTTTGTTTGTTATTCAGGGAGAGTGCTAAGTATGCGCTACTTGACATCGTCTTTATTTTTGAGGAAGCATGTGCAAATAATTCGATTGATTCTTTGATGCAGGAAAGCTTTTTAGCGAGCCGCTTTAGCGGTGAGTAGTTTATTAAACTTTTCCTTGGTACTTAAAAGGCGAGCCGCCTTGGCGGCGCGTAGTTTATTGAAACTTTCCTCGCTACTGTAAAGGCGAGTCGCCTTGACGGCGAGTTAACTGTTTAAACTTTCCTCATTACTTTAAAGTCGAGCCGCCTTGGTGGCGAGTAGTTTTCTCAAACTGCCTTCACTACATTACAGCCCGTGCAACGCCGGGCCACGCAGCTAGTATGTATATACTAGCTGATGTGCCCGGCGTCGCACGGGTTTAAATGCAACATGCCAAATCCAAGAAAATAAACATATGACTTTCAACTAAGTCCAGTAGAATCATATTTTTCAAAGGTATTTTTTGTGACCATGCAGTAGATTAACTGGGTGTGGAGGAGAACGTGAAATCAAACTTAAACGCGTTATTTATTTTATCCGTGTAATTTTCCAAAAAAGCACTTTCTATTTTCTAACCGTTGCCAAAATCAATTCTCTCTTTATTTAACCCAGTATCGATTATTGGCATAGATGAATATAAAAATCCTAAGAAAGCAATAAATTTCATACTTACTCCAGAGAAGCCTTGGTTCAAAATTTTCATCATGATTACTATTAATATTGTTGTTGCGAGGCAACAAATTTTTGCAACAATGGGTGAAAAATTTAATCATTTAATGGGGAAATGACATGACATTTAGTGTTTTCCATAGTAACTTTTTAAATCTAAGTTTTTTAGAAATAAATTATAGCCTATCCTGATTCCTGTTAATGTAGCTATCTACGGTGAAAAAATGGTTAAAATCGGTCCAGAGTTTTGAAGATTACCCGGTACATACACCCATCCATACATACAAAAGTAGTCATTTATGTATATAGATACCTAATCATCAAAGAGGGTTGTTTAACCCCTCCCACCTTTGCCTTTTATAATACTTTCTTCAATGTCAAGTAAACATTTGCTGATGCTTTGAATGATTTATAATCATTTACTTATAATTTTATTTAGCATTAATTTAATTACTTAAAATGTGAAAATATTTCTAGGTATAAGGAACAGCACCGCTGAAAAATTTGCGTCTTCAATGTTTTTCCCTTGCAAGTATTCCGTTTCTGGTTGCAAGCAGCGACTCATGCTTGATGGAAAAACCGACCATGAAGAACTCTGTGAATTCAGGTGATCAATAAGTTTACCTAGTCCTTGAATTTAGAAATGTAATGGAAAATCATATAAAGACCATGCTTAACCATATTTTGCCTGCATTTTTGTTGAGAAACTATTGAAAATTAAGAACACAGAATATTTGTGCAATAATGTACAGAATATTGTACTCATATATGTTGTTATCAATGTAATGCATAGGAATACAATTAAACAACCTGAATTCACCAAAATTTATATTGATAATTAAATTGTAGTTATGTGTGATCAGAGATGTTGTTCTTGTGCCAACTTCAAAACCTATGTTTAAAAGTAGTATCGATGGTGTTCAAAGAACTTTTACTTTTTAGAGCAAATGGCAATTTAAGTTCTGAAGTCGGTTCTTTTTTTTTTTTTTGCAAAAATATTTTTTTTTATTATGAATGATATTTGCCTCAGCAATTTTGATCATGATTTGCATTATCTAGTCTTGTTCTTCTCAATCCATTTTCATATCAAAACTAAACTATTGCTGTTTTTTGATTCTCACTTTGGTCTGTTTTCATCTAACTTGAGAATGAATTATCTTCAATGGGTTTTGTTAGAGTACTTGAAAAGAGATAGATAAAAGTCTGAAAAAATTGCATGTGCTGCAATGAAATACTGGTATGATGTTCAAAATTGGGAGATGTAAAGGGTCATTCCACGAAAATGCCGCCTTTATCCCACACGTGATGCTCATATGGTTCATTAAAAAGTAGTAATTTTAAAAGGTAATGAACGAAGTATTTTGCCAAAGAAATCTCGTGCTGGTTTGTGATTTTAAAACCAACAACATTTTTTTCACTACTTTTCAATAAGTGTCACATGCAGGACAAGATGGCGGTTTTTTTTTCTGGAATGGCCCTAAATGTAAGTTTATGAAAACAGTTCTGTAGTTATAAAATCAAATATGAAACTTATTATATAGTTTTTGAATAAGGAATAGTAGTTCTTATCCATTATTCAAAACTGCTACTTCTCTGCTACTTCGATATACTCTCTTTGACAAATTGACTAAAAGTTAATTTAGGTTACTCATTCAATTCTTTTTAAAAACAATACTGCACAAAAGTTTGATTGACCTATCAAGCTCTTATCTGTCAATGTCTTTATCATTTGTCTCTTAATGAATTTTCTTGCTCAGTTAAATCAACATTTTTAGTGACTTCAACAAAATCTCTTAACCCCTTCCCGGCTTATCTCGAGCTGGACTCGGGCAAGCGAAATGTTCCATTCTGGCTCATCCCGAGTGTAGCTCGGGCACGGTGAAAATTAACACTGCACAACCTGTCTTTCAAGAATTATTTCACATGTCCCTTTTATATGGTTTCGGATGCTTTTATTTACTATTGTTGCTACTAGATAACATAACTACACAGTGTTTTGAGCTGTAGATTTAAGATAAGAGTAGGCGCCGAATCCAAAGTATAATGATTTCTGCCATACAGAAAGCCAACTTTGCAGGTAAATACTCATTTATTTAAATAGATATTTTTACATTTATTTTTAGGAAATGTTGCATGCGAATGATGCTATTATGTTTAAATGTATGTATGGAAATAAGCATAAAAAATCGACATTTTTTGATCCGTAATCCCGAAATTACTCATTTATTTAAATCGATATTTTTACATTTATTTGTATGAAATGTTGCATGCGAATGATGCTATTATGTTTAAAAAGATATGTTTGTGTGAAAATAAGCATAAAAAAAATTGACATTTTTTGATCCGTAATCCCGAAATAAAATGAGCCTGGAAGGGGTTAAACGAATTAAGAAGCTTACTATTCAGTACCCGTGCGTCTTCTAGTACCTTCAGTTGGGAATATGCAGCCACTTCACCAATTTCTATCTTTATTGAAGTTTGCTTGCTATTGCTTACAGCAAAATCATAAGCTAGTAGTTTTTTTTTTTTTTTTTTTTTTTTTTTTTTTTTTTTTTTTTAAGTTGCTTAGCTACTGAAAGTTCTTAATAGAGGAGGTAAAATCTGTTAAAGTTTATAAAACTTTGATGATAATAAACTTACCATCTTTTGCGAAAAGTTGTTTAATGATTTTAATCAGTACATTTTTTCTAAAAGATAATTCTTTGATTTAAATCATCTTTAATCTTAAACAGTAGAATCCCCTTGAAGTACATAAATCTCACTAGAGTGTATTCCTTTAGTCAGTACAGCTTGTCTTTTCCTGTTTTTCCTAGGATTTATTCTTACTTTCCTCTGTCTCAGCACTGAATCTCAGAGAGGGGGTAAATCCTTGGGAGCAGAAAATTCACCTAAATTTTATGAGCAGGTTTCTGGATGAAATTTAATGTAAAAACTTGATGTTGGGTTTATGGGCAAAGGTGGCACTTTAAAGTTTTGGTCCTGGCTCAGCTAAATCAAAGATGACTCACTGAAACATCTGAAAGGTTGACAGAATGTCATCAACCTTTAATTGGTTTTGTATGCCCACAAATCAGGAAATCATTCATGATGAAATTAGCTGCCAATTTGGCATATTTCAAAATTTAAACAAATAAATAGTTGCTTATGGTGTGCATTTGGCATTTCTATAATGAAAAACTAGAATTCATCATAAAATTTGTGATTTGCTGCAATAGGGTTTATGTTTCAGTATAAAAACTCTTGAAGAAGAGGATACCTCAGAACCTTCGTCACCAAGGGACACCTTCATGCCTTCTTCGTCAAGGAGTACCTCAGTACCTTTTCCCTCCTTGAACACCTCAGTACCTATGCAGCAACCCTTTGTCCCTTCTTCAGAACTGTTTCCAACAACAAATACCTCAACTACCTCACCATTCAATTCAAACATTCAAAGAAATGGTGAGTATAAATAAAATTGATTTTCGTGTATAAATAAAATTTATATCATTATGCTTCAAATATATTTTTACATGTGAAGTATAAATACAACGTTAAAGAAGCACAAATACACATCAGGCACGTGCCGTGAACGAACGCCTAGGGTAGGCAGATGAGATAATTTGGAATAATAATACATATGTTGAAAAAAAGCATATGCTGTTAACCGTAATAAAGCAGTATGAATATGAATGATATTTACGTAGTACCTAGTATAAACATAAATAAAAATATTTTAATCTGATTCTATAGAAAATCCATTCTTCTTTCTTTCATTGTGGTGAAAATATCTGTGACTTTCATAAAAATTGAAAGTGGGGTCTTGTTTCATTTTGTTCACTTTCTTTTTCTATGGATATCAAAACAAGAAAAAAAGGTTGTTAATTTGTCATTCTGTTCCTTTTGCTGCTCTTAGTTCTTTTTATGGCCGAAAGTAGTCACTCTAAAAAAAATGTGGCTGATATAGTCAAAATTAACTGCAACAACATCAGTTTCTGGAAACAGTTGGCTCAGTTCACTTTTCTAAAATAAAATCAAGTACATTTTTTTTTCATTTGTCAAAAAAAACTTGTTCCCATAAATATCTACAAATCTGCAATCCATCTTATAATGTCAAAAAGTTTCGGTACTTTTTTCTAGACTGCTGAATGCATCTTTATCAACTCTAAAAGCTAATTTTTAAAATTGACTTCCATATAATAATGATATTAATTTTTCAATATTTTGGCGCTTTACTTCGTCTTTTTTTTTTTTTTTTTCAAAAAGTTTAAACAGAACAACTATCCTGAGGTTTCAACTTAAACATGGAAACAATATGACAAATGAAAAAACGAAACATTTGAAAATTACGGAAACATTTCATAGAAAACAAACAACCGTATAAAAAACGAATCAAGACGCTCACCGCCCTGCTCATAATAACGTCCAAATTGCAGCGGAGAACCGAAGAGACCGGCAGAGAAAGAGTCGATCTTCGTCGGTTACGCCAGATAGGCTGATTTCATTCTGCCTTCAAGGTCGCTTTGGCTAACGCGAAGAGGGGGAAAAGTGCGGCACGGGGTTGTTTTGCACGCTAAGCATTAGTTAGATACAGAAGTCGGAAAGCAGCGTCGGTGGCTGCTTTTCAAGTGTTACAAAATGGAAAAATTCTATTTTTTTTTTCTTTTTTTATATTATTGCTGTGCAAAACCGAAATATTTTTTTCCAATAACGCATTAAATGTCATTGAATGAAGTGGTGAGGTTGGTCTGTTTTCTTCGTGGGTAGGCATTGCCTACCCAGACGGCACGTCCCTGATACACATGTATACTGTATATACGTGTTTCGGTGCTACAAAGAACCCCTTTTTCAATGCAATGAAGTGTGAGCTTTAAGATAAAGAATCGTCCGATAAAAGCTTTCATCCGATCATCCAATAAAAGCTTTTATCAGAGGATTCTATTGCATGAATTGCACAAAATTTTAGAGCTGAAGGATTAATTGGGGGGAGGGGGGACACAGACTCCGACTCTAACTTCTGGAAATTTTACAGCTTTTGACTCAAGACGCCGACTCTTACCTCAAAACCAGTTTGACTCCAATTCTAATTCCCTAGTACTGACAGAGTTGCAAACTCAGAGGGAAAATGACCGACTTCGACTCTTAACATTTAAAATCCTTTGACTCCTGACTAATTTCTTTACCCTAAAATTAATCCGACATAGACTCTATTGCCCTGATTAAAACATATAGACCAAAATACATTAGCTCTTAATCTTTAGGAGTGAAGAAAATTGGAGCAATATGGAAAACTGCCAAGAATCCTAGTTACCAAAATCTTCTTGTAGATAGACTTGAAAAAGATCTTCATACTAACTTATAAGAGTCTATTTCAATAATAGCTAAAGTCTTAAATTGATAATTGATGCAGTCTTTGCATTTTCGATCACCGCTATTTCTATATCTCTCCATATTCGTTATTAAATGTACCAATACCAAACTCTGCCTGACTATATTATAGTGAATGATTTCCCTTTTGACAGCGTGAAAGCACTATTTGTTGGATAACTAATTAATAATAATGGAAAGCAGCTATAAAACTTCATCATGTGAAGCCCCAAAGCAGAATATTGCTAAATTTGGAACGTACGTCGCAGAACAGATATCTGAAATGCAGAACAATTCTGTTCAAATGTAAGGGAAATTTCTGAAAATAATCTGAAGAAATCTGTAGAATTTTTGTAGAAAAGGCAGTTTTCTAACTAAAGATACAATTTTGCTGAAATTCAGAACAACTTCTGCAGATTTCTTCAAATTAGGAAAAAAAATAAAATTTTTGCAAATTATGCTTATTGTGCAGCAAATCAAAAAGTCTATTTTTTGCAACATTTGCATGAACTTTAAATTTACTTCAAGCTGGACAAAATCTGCAGAATTTGCATAAAATTACATATTTAGTAAAAAGATATTTCCAGACAACTATGTTTGACTACACCTGTTTTATGCCCCTTAAGCATCCTGCTTCCGAGACTTTATCTCATTACTGTCCTTGTGCTGTTATTCTGAGTATGAGTGAAAACATTATCTCTAATGCGGTGTCAAAGCATTCAGAGCTCTTTGATGTTTGGAGGAGCAGATATAGTGAAGGGTTTTTACATTTTTCTGTCAAGAATGAGTGGCTGGAATTTTAATTTCAGGCTTTGTTCTGCAGTAAGACTGAGTACTGAACAAATACTCCTTTCATAGTCCCGTATGAAACCGTTTTGATTTTAGGATCATGGTTTTTTAAAACCAACGTGTTCTGTACGCTGCTTAAAGTACTTGCAGAACAATTTTGGTCAAACGATTTTACATTGCAAAACATCACGAAGTATTCTGTTTTGGGGATGTGAAGGAAATTTCAGGGTGTTTAAATTTTTCCTTCCATTACTTGCTAAATATTGACTGAATTAAAAATTTCAACCTTGAATGACTGCAAAAAGTAGCTTAGTCACTGACAAAATTTAAGAACTTCGACTGGCAAGGATTTAGTGCAAATGGAATGAAATTTACAGACATAGCTCACCATTGCATGTCCTCTCAGTCACTAAAAAATCAAGCTTCTAGCTTTATTCTGTGTGAAGTTGTAGGGTGCATCAAAAGTGCTCTGAATTACTTCAAGAGGATTTTATGACTGTTCTTTTGCTTAACTGAACTTAACTTACTTTTGCTTGACTGAGTGGAGAAGTAAAGAGAATATTTTGAAATGCTATAATAGCTGATCACAACAGTTACAAATGCTGATCACAACAGTTACAATGGATCAAGGATAAATAATTTAGAAGTATTAGAAAATATTGTTCTGTAAACAGCTGAAACAAAACGTTCAATTAAAAAAGAATTTAATGAAGCTCTTGTGGTATGTGGGTTTGATTACACTGGTCAACAGTGATTATGGTGCCGAAGATTTTGGAGGTGATTTCTTATGAATTTGATGCCCTGAATCCAAATATGCTATTAGTTTTTGCCTATCAGCTCGAATTTTTAAGATATTAACATTTTAGTGAATTGTACATAACACTATTTGAAAAGAAAAACCATGGTTTCAAAAAAACAAATTAAACAATTAATTTTTATTATATTACACAGATATTATTTATTATATACAAAAGAAAACAGAAAAAGTCATCATTTAAACCAGTTACTCACTGAACAATTCGGAAACTTTTTTTGCGTGACATTCTTAAGCGTATTTTAGAACAATTCCGCGTTTTAAAATTCAGCAGTAATTTGCCATCAAGTGAGTATCCCATCTTCCTCGATAGTGATCCCCCATGCATTTTATATCCTGGTGGAATCTTTCACCATACTAATGTCTCCTAAATTATCAGGAAAACTGTCTAATGTGGTTGTGTAAATAGTGCACCTTTCTACTGATGTTACACCCAAGTGATCTGAAATTATTCAGCATCTCCCATTGACTAGTTCAACATAGTTTTCAGCTTTATGTTTTTTTGTTCAATCTCAATCATTGAATTTATGAAGCCAGGGTATTTAATCAGCTGTCTTATTTGTGGGCCATCAAATATTCCTGCTTTATTTTTTTTTTCCATACTCAGCTGAGGCATTTTTGCCCCTATATATGCAAAGCATGATCCATTCTTATCAAGAGCCTTTACAAACTGCTTCATTAGACGCAGCTTGATGTACAGTGGTGGAAAGATGATTTTCTCTCTTGGAACTAAAGGATCATTAATGATATTCTTTTCCCCAACATCCATGTTTGCTATCCAAGGCCACTCTTTTCTAACCCAGTGTTGCGTTTTGTCTCTGCTATCCCAGATGCACAAGAAACAAGGAACAACCAATGTCAACCAGTCAGATATATATCTTATATTGTTAGTCTTAATTTTATAATAAACTAGGGTTATTACCCGGCGTTGCAGGATGCTTATTAATACAACATAGTAGTTCCTAATAGTGGTTAATGCAAATAATTGTAACAGTAATTGTTGTTAACTTATTTCATGTTAAAATGAAAAAGGTGAGCGTTGAATTGATAATTCATCGTTAATTGTAATCTTTGATGGAAAATACTTGTATTTAAATGTGTTTAGTGTTTTCAATTTGTATTTTTAAAGGCTTATATCTCTATTACTCTATTCAAAATTGAAAGAAAATGGCCATTTTGAGACAAAAAATTTGAATTTTAAGCTTTTTGGAGTTTTTAAATATTTCAAAACCTTGCCTATGTGAATTTTAGTGCACCAAGGAACCTCTGTGCCAAGTTTGATGAAAATCCGACGAAAACTGGATTTGTATAAGGAACAAACAAATATGCATATATTTATTTTTATACATATAGATAAATTAAAATAATAATTTTTTTTTTTGAATAATAATTAGTTATTTCATAATTATTATTATTTTAAATTCAATTGGTTTCCAAATAAGACAGACAATAAGGAAAATATACAAGAATCTGTCCCTGCATAAATTTTACCACACTCATACTTGAGCGTATTACATAGAAAAAAGCATTGATAGATAAGTGAATTTATCTAAAAATCTAGAGCTGATACAGAAAAACTGCTTGCATATTCAGATTCAGCAATAAAATTATAGTTAAAATCTGCTCAAAAATCCTAGGCACCAAAAAAAAAAATTTTTTTTGTTGGCCTGTGTTATTGACTGATAAGAATTAGGCTCACAGTTACAAATTTTTTGCAGTTTTAATTTCTCCGATTTAAACAGTTCCTCAGTCCTTGGCATCCTCTGAAAGATCTTTCAGCCTTCTGGGCTATTGAAAGACACTTAACCCATTTATGCCCAAGTTTTTTTTAACAATTTTTTTCAATTTTTTTCTGCTTAAAACTCTCACTTGGAATGGTTTACATACATTTTAGGCGTCAAATAGATCACCATTGCCATATTTATTAAGTTATTTAACATCCTGTTTATGGGACACTAGGCAGATATGTGCGCAAAATACGACCAACTTGACTTCACTTTTGCAAAGTAACATTACAGAAAGCATATGTGATCAATTTTAAGCAAATCAGTTTAAAATAGTTTAGTTTTATGAAAAAAAATCTCGCAAAAAAAACTTACTTTCTGTGGTTACCCATGCTGGATCGTTGTTTGACTGCTTTGTCTGAAAATAGCTGTCAATAAATTAACTCTGATGTCCAAATAGTGGCTCTAAGTGGTTTTCTCAAGAAGAAGGACTATTTAACTTGTGAAAAACAGCTTTAGTAAAATGATATACCCATTACAGGTTTTTGTATGCAATAACTAACAAGTGTCCCGTTTTTAGGCTACTGGGCATAAATGGGTTAATGCTGTTTGGTTGATATTGGAAGTGACTGACACATACCGCTGTTATATACAAACATTCTACATGAACTTTTCCTTAATTGACATCAATTTCATAATAGACGAGTTTGTTTTAAGAATTTTTGAAAAAGAACCTATTCTAGGAAAATTTTCAAAGTAAAAATGTTAAATGCCTTTTAAGTTCATATTGCTCTCTTTTCCAACAAAGACTAACTTCATCATCAGCATCAGCAGCTCGATTGTTCTGGGTTTACAAGGCCTCCTCAAGAGCGTCTTTACAATCACCCAAAGTTAGAGGCACTTCGTCGCCAAACAGGAATTTTAGCAGAAACGAACTTGGCGAGAGAAATGTGACGTATTTGAGTATGCGCAGAAAACATCATGTAAAATCAGAGAGAAAAGCGGGAAAATGTTGTGACATGTTTGTGATTTGTGTGTTGTGTTTATATTTTTGCTTTGAGTTTCAACTTCAATTCGTAATATATTGACATCGCAGATATCTAAACCTAACTTTATTAAAACGCGCTCGAAAATGAAGTTCAATGTGAAATATCTGAGTGTTTGTTCCAATTCCAGCAATTTTTCATGTATTTTGAGATTTTTTTTCTTTTTTTGTTGTTATAAATGTCAGATTATTTAGATTATTTAAGAGTAAATAAAATGTTGTAAAATATTTCAGATTATTTAGATTATTTAAGAGTAAATAAAATGTCATAAAATATTTCTTCGAACAAAAAATAGATGAATGAAATTTATCTTTGGGGAAGTTTTCATCGTATTTCTTTCAGATTTGCTTGAGTTTTTTTTTTTTTTTTTTTTTGGAGATATTCAGCATTTTATTGGAAAAATGTGCTACAAATTCAACAATTCATCAATTGCTCGTGCTACAAATTCAACAATGAAAAACTTCCATGAAAAATAATGCATTTTTGTTCGCGTATAAACAGACTTATACCTCTAGAGATTTCATTTCTATTAATAAAAACACATCAATACAAATTTTTGTTATCTGAGTTTATACACCATTTAACATAATTAGTCAAAAAGTAATAATGACGAATATCAATTAAATTTCATATTAACAGCAATTTAAAAAGTGCTGGACGACACATCTAATTTCAGTTATTAATTTATTTTGATTTTCCTTTTCTCACAACATTTGGTTTATTACTCTAAAAGGGATGAAAGTCAATATGAATTGATTTCAAAACATTTTTGAAAAATAAATGTGTGCTTTATAAGTTAAAGATGGCATAAGGGATGCAACTTGACCTCTTTTTGCCAAACAAGAATCCATCAAAAATGACTGTCCATAAACAAAATGCTTTCCCTAAAATAGTTTTTTTCCAACAACAGTACTGCTTACATGTACCAAAATGAAACAACCACTATAAAGCTGTCAGGTGCACATTTACTCGAGCGTTAGTATAGCCCTTAAAACTTTCAATGACTCAGTCTGTTTCATAACCCTGTAACTTGGCCCCCTTCCACTTGGAGAAATAGACTGCTACAACCAACCACAGAGCACATGGCTCCTGTGCTGTGCTGCTGTAAGAACTAGAGATGGCACGAAGTATAGTTTAACTAACTAATGAAGCTTGGGCTGTTTTACATGTTAAGCTTTTAGCAATGGGAATATCTTATGAAACTATACACCACACTTTTGATATTTATAGTATTGCACAACATTTTAGCTTACTATCTCATCTTTTACTTAATTTAATTTTTTTTGCACTGGCAGTATGCAGGGAAGCAAACATTTTTATTGCTAATAAGTAATAATATACATTATTTGGAATATAAAAAACATGTTCTGCAGTTAATTAGATGTTAAAAATCACCAACAGATACGATCAAATATATCATATTAATTTAGCTAGAAACGAACTACTACTTGTATCTAGAAGACGAGGGGCTTACAGCCTTATTCACGATCGCGAATATTAGTAAGCTTTATGTTCCTATGCTATAAACCCAGGTTTAAATCCTGGGTTGAGCACAGTTGACACAGCTTTCCATCTCTTTAATGGGTTGATAAAATGAATTAAGCATCTTTAGAAACTATGCTACTGGCATAACACTGCACTAGGGTTTTCACGTTTAGCTGCTCACCTAACCAAAACATCTGCTTTGCACTCCAGAGGGCATTGGCCACAAAAACCGAGATGAGCATTAAGTTTAAAGTAATCTGTGTGAAATAGCTGAGAATGTCACTTTTTTTAGTTTGATAGCCACAATTATGATGAAAGTATGCATCTGGGTCGTTGCAAAAAGTCCTCTGGGAAGATATTTTATTAATGTTAATTTGTTTAACCATGAAACATATTGGTTATTATGTCCACTATTTGTGTCAAAATTTATAGACAGTTTTGTAGCTAATTATATTCCAATTATTTTGCAGATATTACGCATCAAAGTGCAAATACACAGTCCCCTGCCTAGTTATACTGGGCAGAGGACTTACCCCCTATCATGATTTATCAGGAAAATAAACTTCAATTGGCCCCCATTCGAACCAAAATAATAAATTCATTTCCTGAGCATTAACTATATGAACATTGCAAAAACACATGCCCAGACAGAATTCTGTAGGGAAAATGACGAGTTTACAGAAAATCGCCTGTATATACACACTCCAATATGCAGTTGTTTTGTTTGAATTACATTCTTAAAAAATACATACCCTGTTTGGGTATTTTCCTGGCATGCGATATTTATTCTTGCAACTATATTCCTGAATATTTTACTTCGCTACACATGGGTAATTCCCGCCCCTGTGAAAAAAATACCAAAAATTTAAATAAAAATAGTATTTGTCAGTTCTGTTGAGTAAATTAACAAAATATAGCACAATTAACTTCCAATTCTCGACCAAATGACATTTCGCGGTGAAGCAGTGTTAAGAGTCGCAAATATGCTTGAGCGCTTGCTTAAATGCAACCCTACGATGAGTTTACCAGCTGCCGGCATAAACTCCACAGCCCAAATACTGTTTGTCGACGAAGTGCCTCTAACTTTGGATGATTGTAAAGACGCTCCTCAAGAAGATGAGGCCATACCTTCATTCTGTATGCCATACGTTTCCAGTTTTTGACAATGATTGAAGCAAAGCCTTTTTGGAAGCAGCCCCCCCCCCCCCCCCCGCCTCAGTCTTCTTTCAACTCTTGTTGGCTTAGCGAGGAAAATTATTTTTATCCTTCAGTCATCGCTCATTCTCACAACATGTCCGGCCCATTTCATGTGCTGGATTTAATGAAACTTCAAAATGGTCAGTTCTCAAAAAAGCCTTTCAAATTCTTAGTTAGTTCTCATTCTCCAGACTCCTTTATCGCAGAAACCACCAAAGATAGGTCAAGGGATTTTCCTCTCAAAAAAACTAATTTAATGTTGGTGTAAAGTTGCACATATTAATGATAAATGTTTTTCTGTAAGTTTGTCATGTATCAACAGCATTGAAGTACCCAAAAAATATAATTTAATATTTTTAATTGTCTATAACATTACAAGGACACGCCCATCATTTAGGGGATAGGGGGGGGTCAATTGCCCCCCCCCCCCTGACTTTGAGAAATCAATGTATTTACATATAAGTACGGGCGTGGTTTTTTATGTTGAAATTGCATTGTGTTTGGACCCTTTGCCCCCCCCTCCCTGGAAAAACTTGAAATGACGTCCCTGTACAAGGATTACTCTCCTGAAACCTGCTTTAATACAAATACAAATGTGACGACCAGCAACAGGCTCTGGGTCCAACTGGGCTGGTCCTAGTCAAATTATAGATCCCAATGAAGATCAATGGCCCTCTTAAAACTATCTACTCTCTTGCTCCTTACCGCCTCTTCCGGTAAACTATTCCAAGTTCCCACTACTCTGCTAAAATAGTAATTTTTCCGAATTTCCAGGTTAGCCTGAGATTTAAACAGCTTATAACAATGACCCCTTGTCCTGCTTTCCGTGCAAAAATTTAACCCTATAACATCTTTCATTTTGATAAATTTAAACAACTGAATCATGTCCCCTCTGGTTACATCTATACATATTAAGCATTCTAAGTCTGAAATCATAGTCTAAATTAGAAAGTCCATTCACTAACCTTGTAGCCCTCCTTTGTACCCTTTCCAATAAATTAATATCTTTCTTAAGATAAGGAGACCAAAACTGAACAGCATACTCTAAATGAGGTCTTACCAAACTTCTATATAAAGGCAGAAGAACCTTCTTAGATTTGTTTGAAATAGATCTATTTATAAACCCAAGCATCCTATTGGCTTTGTTACTAGCTATGCTGCACTGTTGACTAAACTTGGTCTTGATTTATTAAGACACCTAGATCCATAACATTTTCTGCCTTACTAATGACTGAACCCTGTAAATAATAGCTTGTATGCTTATTCCCATGACCTAAATGCAGCACTTGACATTTCCCAACATTTACTGCCATGCCCCGCTTGTCTGCCCACTTAGTAATATGATCCAAATCCTCTTGCAGCTGATTTACTTGTTCATCATTTTCTACAACCCCCATAACTTTGACATCATCAGCAAAACAATTCATGTTTCCAGAAACATTTTCATGAATATCATTCATAAAAATAATAAACAAAAGTGGACCTAAAACTGATCCTTGGGGAACTCCACTTAAAACCTCACTCCATTTAGAATGATTACCCCTTACAACTGCTCTTTGTTTCCTTCCTGTCAGCCAATTCCTAACCCAAACTAAGATTTTACCTCCAATTCCTGTATCAGCTAATTTACTGAGTAGTGCAACATGCGGTACCTTATCGAAAGCTTTTTGAAAATCAATGTAAACAACATCTACACACTTTTTGTTATCTAAAGCCATGGTGACCTTGTCATAAAAATGTAATAAATTAGTAGCACGATTTTCTTTTCCTGAAACCATACTGCAAACTACTCAACAGCCCATTATTTTCTAAGAAATTCATAATCTTAATTTTGATCAATGTTTCAAAAATTTTACAAACCACTGAAGTCAGACTCACAGGCCTATAATTTCCTGCATTACCTCTAGACCCTTTCTTGAAGAGTGGTGTAATGTTAGCTAGTTTCCAGTCCTCTGGCACTATCCCTGAGTTATACGAAGCATTGAATATATTAACTATAAAGTCAACTAATTCCTCTGCACATTCTACTAGAATTTTTGGATAAATATTATCTGGTCCCGGAGCTTTTGTGGTTTTAATTTTTTTCAAATAAAGTAATACGTCCTCCCTGGAAAATACAAAGTCCTCAAGCTGTGTAGTAGCTTGTGTCTTGCTTGTGTCAACTGTTGAGATACAGTTATCGTTAAAAACACTGGAAAAAAGTGATTTAGAACATTTGCTATATCACCATCATTCTGAATTAAATTTCCATGCTCATCTACTAGTGGCCCAATTTGACTATTACGAACTTTCCCAGAATTTGCGTATGCAAAAAACTCCTTTGGATTCCTGTCAATATTATCTGCCAGCTTTTGTTCCAATTCTCTTTTCTGAAACCGTACCAAATACTTAAAACTACGCCTAGCCTCACAATACTGTAGCCTGTCTGTGCTGTGACCAGTTTCTTTTAACCGACGAAAAGCAGCTTGCTTACGGTTTAGAGCATCCTTAGTTCCACTAGTGAACCACATGGGCCAAATTTTTGTGTTTACCCCTTTTCTCCTAAAAGGAACATAATCCCCAACTGTTTTTGCTAGTTTTTCCTTCAACTCAGTCCACTGCAGATTTACCTCGCTATTGTCCAAACCTGATGAAAAAACAGTTTTCAAACTCTGCCTGAGTGCGACAAAATCAGTATTTCTGAAATTAGGCACAAACCTATAATTTTTGTCTTTGTGCATATCAAACTTAATCCCAAACCTACTACTGTTGTGGTCACTATCCCCAATATGCTCCCCTACACATGATGCCTGAACAGAACCTTCAACATTGCAGAAAACTAGATCCAAAACAGCATCCTGCCGTGTTCCCTCAGAAACAACTTGATCTAAAAAAACAGTCACCAATTACTTTTAGAAATTCCTCTTCTCTACTATTATTGGGGTAAGATTATTCCAATCAATGCCCGGGAAATTGAAATCCCCCATTATAATTACCGGTCCCTTACTCGACATGTTTCTAATAATACGATACATCTCTTCATCTTGACCCTGGCTTAGATTAGGTGGCCTATAAATGTTACCCAAACGCAATTTTTTACCCTTACTGCTCATCAGTTCTAGCCAAACCATGTCAATATCATTAGGTTTGTCATTTATTGCCAATTCATTGCAAGTTAAAGTATCCCTAACATAAAACAAAACCCCACCACCTCTTTTACCTACTCTATCTCGTCTAAACAAATTATACCCAGCAATACACAATAAATCATCATCATTTTTGGTAGCCCATGTCTCGGTAACTCCAATAATATCCAACTTCTCATCTGTAATTATGATTTTCAATTCTTCCATCTTGTTCCTAATACTGCGAGCATTGGTATAAAAAACCTTAAGCATGCCCAACTTGCTTTTATTCAACCCCTTGCGATTTCTTGAATCGAAATTGTTAAAATGACTGCTCTTATTTGTCTCCCTATTACTATTTCTAATAAAACCTAAAGAGTTTGCATTCTTTTGAAAACTACTCCTTGAACCATGCCCCCCGTTCCAACTTAGTTTTTTGCCTCCGAAGCCTCTAAAACCAAACCACTAATCATTTTGACCCCTATAGAACTCAAATGCAGGCCATCCCTACCAATCCAATCACGCTTGCAATGACTCCACACATCAACAAACCTGACACCGCGCTTTTGGCAAATTTCTTTTAGTAACAGGTTCATGCACCTAGCCCGCTGATTCAACCAGCTCCTGTGCACTCCATACCTGGGAAGCAAACCAACCACTTGGACACTGGTCGAACAGTTAGTTGCTTTGTCCAACAGGGAATTCCATTCTTTCCTAAACTCCTCATTATTACTATGGCCTACATCGTTGGTTCCCACCCACAAAGTAACTACATCCTCCTTATGAAATGTCCCCTTCTTCTCTGCAACCTTATTTACATCCTTCACCCGAGCCCCTGGTAAACAACACCTAGCCACCTTACGTTTTACCCTCCCGATTGAATTTCCCACTTCGCGCACCATTGAGTCCCCAAAATTACCCCCTTCATTTCCCAGTCCGTCTCCTTACTAATAACTTCCCCCTTCACCTCTGGAACATCCCTACTAACTAACTCACAGCTAATGCCCACATCCTTTTTAGTAATTTCCCCCTTCCCATCTGGAGTGCTTATCTCATCCTCCTCTATCCCACAACCTAAGGCTATTTGGGCCTGCAAAATGGTCATGCTATGTTTCAATTCAGAGAGCTCAGCACACTTGGTGCAAATATAATCCAGCTCACTAATTGACTCCTCCTTTCCCTCATACTGGCAGAACATGTGACATAGGTCACAAGAAATTCACCTGTTGTTCCCCTTCCCACTCTTAACCTCTTTCCAAATGCATATAACACCCATACTAACTCAAAATAATCCACTTATGAAGACAATACAAAAGAGACAAAAATGCAAAATTGAAGGATAAGTACTAATAATAAAAATAAAAAAGTATTTGAGTTTAAAGATACATAGAATGCAGAAAACTAAGACAGCAGTAAATATAAATAAACTAAATTGCTACACCCAACAAAGCACACAGGCTTAACAACAAAGAAATCTTCACATTTTAGGCTTAGCTGAAAAAATTGAAAAACCCTTTAAAAATGCAAATAAAGCAAAAATAAGTCTCAAATACACAAAAATACTAAATTATATGATAAAATACACTCAAATAATCTAAACTAAAGTAGTAAAAAACAAAGATTTACATTAAAAAATCACTTATCTCCGAGCAGCAAAAATCTCCCCCATATCCTCCTCTTTATCATATTACACCTGTAAACAAAGATATGTACCAAATTCCAGTTAAAGGATATCTTTTACTTTCAATAAGTTTCACCACTCTGTCACAATTATTACAACTATGTCTTACTCTATGCCAGCCTTTACAAATTCCCCACTTTATTTTATTTATTTTTTTCAATTATATTGCAGTGTTAGAGATTCCTGGAGCTGTGATGACAATAACAAACCAACTCAAAATTGTGCATCCTGATGTGGATCTCTCTTTGGTAAATAAAATAAAATGTTGTTTAATCAGTGCTATGTATGGATCCATATGTCTTTTGTATTTCAGAAAAAGGTTAAATTGTGACGGAAAATTCTTTCTGCTTACTCAATATGTAATGTGTATGAAGTCTCTATAAATAGAATTATAATTCATTTTATTCATAGTGACTTTTCCCAAAAACGTTCATTCAGGGATGAAATTTTCCCCTCTTTTGCCTTAATCTTGACGTTTCTTCCCCCTTTATTCTGTAAATTTTCTTTTATTCTCAGACTGCTCACTGCTGCAGATCCAAAAACCCAAAAAATTTCTATTTTCCCTACATTTTCAATCTTTACTTTCTTGTTCCTATTTTTTCCTCTCAATTTTCAGCCACTATGATTTTTGCCCAAAACTTTTTTTTTATGTTTTGGAAACATGCCAATATCAAATATGTGTTTCAATTAAAATTGCATGCCTTACATGGAATATAACAACAGCCCTATTATGACACGCGGTGACTGCAGTTTCTTCCTTATTATGGACTCGTCAGTCTGGAATAGTCAATAACCAAGCTGGGGCAGGTATTACTTCATTGAAGCCTGAGAGTGCTAATGAACTGGTAGCTAAAATAAATTTAGCACTCCAGCCAGAGTCTGCAACATTGGTGATACTCAACTTTTCAACTGAAAGCAAAGCTTGGGTGATAAGCAGTGAGTTACTCTCTATGGCCTAACCAGGCTGTTGTCATATTGCATGTAGTTCTGTCTTAGCCCTAGCTTAAGGGTGGAAACTATTAGTTCCTGCTTACTTAATTGTAAATAACAAAGGCTTGAGAAAGAAAATGATTCTGTACATTTGATCTATTTTAAATATCTGTATAACCTATTTTCTAGCTTAGTAAGTTTATGTTATTTAGCTTATGCTTTTATATTCTTGCCTTAAATATGACACTTTGTTGGAAGATAGTTCAAACAAAGTGTATAGCAGCGCAGTGTTTGAAAAGAACAACCAGCAGTTATCACACACAACATTTATTAGGAAAAACGGAACGAAAGAAAATAGAACATCGGCGAGCTCACGCAAAACATTACAAAAACAACACGAGGCATGGTCAGATTCCTTCACACAGTTTAAATAGAACACCTATAGCATGTTACGGCTTCGATTGTACATACGACAGCCACCCTCAATCGAAACTCTTATTTGTTACAAGCAAGATACATAAAAAAATTCACATAAATAACATTCATTACATGCAATACAAAAAGAATGTACTAAAAAATATATACAAATTCACAACCATTATGATGTACCCATCACTAAAAATTTAAATTTCTCAAATAAAGTCCTTCCTAAAGGTTTAGTAAAAATATCAGCAATTTGTTCAGTCGAAGGCACATACACAATTTTGACAACCCCTTCCTTTACCTTTTCTTGAATGAAATGGTATTTAATACTGATATGTTTTTAGCGTTTGGGCTGTTCTGTTCATACGACTTGCTTATTTTTATTGCTGATTGATTATCTTCGTAAATGGAGACCATAAAATTTTCCTGTTTATCTACAATTCCTAGCTCCAGCAAAAGGTTTTGAAACCAACATGCTTCACTGGCGCACTGACTTAGAGCAATGTACTCTGCTTCGGTAGAAGACAGAGCAACACACGACTGCTTTTTAGAGCACCATGATACAGTATTTTCAAAAATTTGAAAACAGTAACCAGCGATTTTCTGGAAATTGTGTCCCCGCCCCAGTCTGCATCAACAAAACCCCTGACCAACTCTGTGTTTAATCTTTTTCTATAAATTAACTAGTGTCAATAGTTCCTTTGATATAACTTAGAACTCTTTTTAAACACATCAATAGATCTTGACTGGCCCATCTTTGATACCTACTTAATATACTAATGGAGTTGCATAGGTCTGGCCTGCTCCCTAACATGGCATGCATGATACATCCTATTAATTTTCTACATTTATTTTCTATTTCATCACTTTCAGCTTTTTCTTTTAAGAGTAAATTATTATCCATAGGTGTTGAAACACTACTGCAGTCAGACATGCCAAAATGCGTCAAAACATTTTCTAAATAATTTGATTGACATAAAAAATCACAGTTATCATTAACATTTTGATTTACTGATATACCTAAATAATATGAAATAGGTCCTAAATTTTTCATTTTAAAATTGTACCACAGCTCCCCTTTAAGATCCTTTACAAGTTTTAAATCTGACCCAGTCATTATCAAATCATCAACATAAATCAATACATGCATTTTTGAGACATTAGATACTTTAAAATATAAACAATGATCATTTTCTGATTTATTAAAATTCTGAGATAACATAAAATCATTAAATTTATCATACCAACATTTGGATGCCCTTTTAAAACCATAAATTGCCTTTTTAAGCTTGCAAATTTTCCCTTCAGGTAAATCATAATTTTCAGGTAAATGCATAAAAATATTTTCATTAATTTCACCATGTAGAAAGACACTACAAACATCTATTTGATAAATTATATATTTAAAGTTTACACTAAGAGCTATTAAGGTTCTAAAAAAAATTTAGTTTTGCGGCAGGTGAGTAAACATCCTCATAAGATAAATTCCTTTCCTAAAACCCCCTTGCAACTAATCTTGCCTGAAAATCAGAAATCTTACCTTTGCTGTCTCTTTTGATTTTGTAAACCCACTTACTATCAATTGCATTACACTCATTTGGACTATCAACAATGTCCCATGTATTATTCTCAGCTAAAGCATTCAGTTCAATGTTCATAGCTTCTTCCCATTTCTTATGCAATGACGAATTCATGGCTTCCTTGTATGATCCTGGTTCTTCACAATCAGTTATTGTTACAAATCCAGTCTCATAATCATCAAATCTTGACGACTTCTGTAGGTGATCTCTAGAATAAAGATTTATTCTTGCACTACTTCTCACTTTAGAGTCTAAATTCAAACTTCTGTTGTCAGATATACCAT